>JAXIVJ010000640.1:72500-200152 GCA_036785665.1 Chirona hameri
TCGAGACGATTCAATTATAAAAAACAGCACTTGAGTCGAGAGTCGATTCGACTCAATTTGTTTGAAACAGCACTTGAGTCAAGAGTCAAGTAAATTATTCGGCTGTGAGTCAGACTTGAGTCGACTCAAACAAATTTGAGTCTGTTACAACAGGAACATAGCCAAGGGGGCCAATGGGGTCACGCCTCCCCCAGCAAACCAGTTTACAGTTAACACTAGACAAAATGCGATTCTGCTGACACTCGACCCCCCCCCCCCCTCCCCCCTCCCTGCCCCCCCCCCCCCCCCCTCCTTATCAACATCAAGTAAGAATCCAACCTGTGATGATAAATCAAATTGAGTAGACTCCAAAAATATATTGTTGAGTCGAGTCGATTCCATTTTTTCCAAACCACTTGAGTTAAGAGTCGAGTCAGTTGTTCGGCTGTTGAGTCAGACTTAGTCGACTCAAACAAAATTGAGTAGTTACAAGTCTGGATACACCAACATCAAAATGTAAGATTCTGTCAAGTAGACCACTGATAAAACTCAATAGGGCTGATAAGTGATGACGTCATGGTTCCAACAGCTGACTGCGCTAATGTTGAAGAGATAGGAGCTTCTTCAGGAGCAACGATTGTGGAGTACCTGCTGTCAGTTTGCGTACGAAATGCACCAGATTAGCTAAACCCACTGCACTCTATAACATGAAACGCGCATTGGCAGGAAGACTGGTCTTATGCCGGCCGCCATCTTGCCGGTACCAAAAAGGCGGCCAGGCGCGCGGACGCCCATGTTAAAGGGAGATAGTCACCTTTTGATTGTGTTAGCAACAACTTATTTGGCTACCGTTATGGTATTAAAATTGTGTGATCTAAATTTAAGAATTAAATAAACGTCTCACGTCTCCCTCCCTCTGCCATCTGTCCGTGCACCGGGCGCCCGCGAACAACAATGGCCGCAAAACCTGCGTCGTCTGTTATTTGAAAATGGCGTGTTATTTGAAAATGGCGGATGACACATAATTTGTGTGTCGGCTACACACTATTATTGTACGGATGACACAAACTTCATCTATGCACTCCCATAACACAGAAAACCTACGTTCGGGAAAATTTAACATCTGGGACGTGTGTTATTTTCCATACAGTTGTGCCTTCATTTTGTGTCAATTTCCCGCCAAATTTAAAAACACATTGTACTTGTGTATTTGTTATATTGACTTTCAAATATTGCGTCATGTACCCAAGAATTATGCGTTTTTTTAAGACACGTCCTCTTTGTGTCCATTTGTTTTCAGTGAGATGAGATAATCATTAGATTTGTACTTACTAATTTTATAAATAATTATTTTAACCAAGTTCCTAGCTTTTTACAGCTCCCTTCTATATCTTTCGAAACACAAAATATATTGGACCAAGCACCATATCCTACTGCAACCAAAGCGCTAACTGGAACTCTTACCCTGTTCCGAAGGATATGGGGTCCAGGACAAATTTTTCAGAGGCCCGCCGAGGGATTTGAACCCCGGTCCCCGGCACAAAAAGCAAATGTCTTACCACTGTGTCAGATTGCTCCCCCGAAGCACACAATATCATAACAACATGCGCCATTTTCGAATTTTGCGCCACATTCACAATCTATACTGAAAATGCATGTCTATGTTATCGGAATATATTGCATTCGAAAACTGTTTTGTTTGTTTGGTATATCTGGATAATTTAGCCAAAGACTTTAGCAAAAAAATAGCCGAAAGTGGGGCAGCCATGACCTCCCGGCCCCCTTGTTACTACACTTGAAATTTTCGCTCAGGTCAGTATTTAGGTCACCAGCGGTCATCAAAGGTCAAATTTTCCAAGTTTAGGACTTCGCTCCAGAAACACCCAAAATATATCGGGAATAGCTTGTAACAAACGGAGAAATGCAGTCTAAATCTCTTGCAAAATGTTATGGCTTAGATGTTCTCAAATTATACAGTTTTGTATTAAATTGTATATGTTAACATATACAATTCTCTATTCTCATCTGCGCTGACCGGTGGACGTAGCAACGCGAATATTCCAGAACAAGTGGTCCGTCCATCGCTGGACCAAGTTCAGCTGAATGACCTGCTGAGTGAGTCTGCTCGTCCTATTCAGATATTGTATATTTGACATTGCTGCTTAAAGGGAGTGTGTCTACCAGTGTTGGATTTGTAATTTCATGACCTGGTCCCGGAGAGTAAAAATCCATAGGTGGAGAGTAAAATTGTATTGTCAGGCAAGTTAAGATTTTAATTTTTGTTTTAATTATTTTACTTTGAAAGTAGTAAAAAATCCTGATTTGTAATAGATATTAAATCCTTGTGAGGAAATTTGAATTATATTTGAACTGCAATGTCGGTAAGATCAGGCGAAAAGAGAGCAAATTTCCTGAACAAATATGAAGAGAGCAAAATTCTTTGGATCCAAAAAGTCCAGAAAACGGCCCAAATTCCAAGGCTACTGTTTTGAATTACCAAACAATAATTTTCAGATGATAATTAGCTATTTGGAGCATGGTAAAATTCACATATGGAGCCCCTGTAGCTTGAATTTCACCTTTTTATATACAAATTAATCTTATTAAAATCAAAAACTATGTATGGATGTATGTATGTATGTGATGTCAGTTCCCTTTGGCGGGCCGTTGCTCGGCAACGGCGACAGCTGCGACGGCCATTTTTTCACACCAGGTCGGACCGGTGCATCCATTTTGTGTATTAAATTTTCGGCCATGTGCGACGTATGTGGCGCACGTGAGCGGTGCGTCTCTGCCGCTTTTGGGCCGCGGCCGCTGCCGTCAGAGCGGACACGAGCTCTCGGCTCACTTTGTTGGCTAGCAATTCCGAGCGTTTCAAGTGAGGAGCTGCGATATTTGAGATTCGAAAAACGCACTTGGCATCAGTGAGTCACGTGCCTTGCCCATCCAACGATCAGCAAAAATAAAGTTTTTTAATTGCCACTTAAGCGCGGTTCCCCCATGCAACTTAAGCGCGGTTCCCGCGTGCATTTTAAGCGCGGTTCCCCGTGCAACTTAAGCGCGGTTCCCCCGTGCAAATTAAGAGCGGTTCCCACGTATAGCTTAAGCACAGTTCACGTAAGGTATTAAGACCGGTTCACGTGTGGATTAAGTGCAGATCCATTATGGATTAAGTGCGGGTCCCTTATGGATAATATGAAGTGCGTTTCCCATATTATTCGTTCGCAATCTGATAATCTATCGGTGTTTAGCTATATAGCTCCTGGTGCAGTGGGCGGTGGTTTTCGTTTTCGATTAATTGTCCAGGGCGTTTCGAATATTAAGACAGCTCTCTGTACTGTAGCCGTCAACAAGAAAGTCAACCAGGTACGATGTATGCTGGCAAAAAGCACCTGTCAAAGCTTCACTGACATGATGAACATTATACTGACGTGAAAATTAATGCGTATCGCGCATTCTGGGTATTTACGAGCGAGCGCGAAGCGTTCGCTCGTCTTTCCGTGGTATATGGGAAACATCTGAATAGGAGCGGCCCGGCCCGGCCCGACCCGACCCGACCCGTGGCGACGCTTTTGAGAAGCGCATATATCTGCAACCACACGTCCTATTAACAAGCTGACTTCTTTGCTGAGCAGCCCCATCCAACCTACCCTGTTTGGGACCGGTGCCGACTCATGTGGGTGACTTCCACTGTGCGTGGCGCGTGCCGCGTGAGGGGTGTTGAAGAGTGTTTTCTGGCAAAAGCACTGCAACGGCTGAGCCGATTTTGTGCAAATTTGGTGTGTGGTTAGGGACCCCTCAGCCGCCAATTTTCCACAAGTCAGGGGTGGGGTGCCTCTGCACGTGCGCACGTGCACACCCCTATTTTATATCTCAGAAACGGCTGAACCGATTGCGTTCTAATTTGGTCTGTGGTTAAGGACCTCTCAGCCGTTGCCTTTCCACAAGTCAGGGGTGGAGTGCCTCTGCACGTGCGCACGTGCTCACCCCTATTCTATATCTCAGGAATGGCTGAGCCGATTGTGTTCACATTTGGTGTGTGGTTAGGGACCCCTCCGCCGCCGCCTACCCACAAGTCATGGGTGGGGTGCCTCTGCACGTGCGCACGTGCGCATCTTTTTTATATCTCAGGAACTACTTGCCCGATCGGGTTGAAATTCACCAAAAATTTATTTCGCGCTCGCACGTTCATCGCCAACTACGGCGCCGTACTGGTCTGCAGGAGTAGGAATAGGAGTAGGAGTAAAAGTAGCAGTATGAAGTAGGATTAGGAGTAGGAGTAGCAGTAGGAGTAGCAGTAGGAGTACGAGTAGCAGTAGGAGTAGGAGTAGAAGTAGAAGAAGAAGTAGGAGTAGGAGTAGGAGTAGGAGTAGGAGTAGGAGTAGAAGGGGTAGGAGTAGGAGTAGGAGTAGGAGTAGGAGTAGGAGTAGGAGTAGGAGTAGGAGTGGGAGTGGGAGTGGGAGTGGGAGTGGGAGTGGGAGTAGGAGTAGGAGTAGGAGTAGGGGTAGGGGTAGGGCTGGGATAGGAATATGGTTAGGGGCAGGGGTAGAGGTAGGAGGTAGGGGTATGGGTAGAGGTAGGGGTAAGGGTAAATGTAAAGGAAAAGATACAGGTAAAGGTAGATGTAGAGGTAAAGGTAAAGGTAAAGGTAGAGGTAGAGGTATATGTAGAGGTAGGGGTAGGGGTAGGGGGAGATATAGAGGGAGAGATAGAGGTAAAGGTGGAGGGAGACGAGGTAGAGGTAGATATAGAGGGATTTGAGGTAGATGTAGACATATATGGGATTGCGCATCGCGCAATGCAGGCCATCTAGTATCATATTACTTTGCGAGTAGGGGGACGGAGTCGGCCACCTACAGAGTTCGGATTGGCTGACGCTAGCGGTACGCTGGCAAATTTGTATCGATACCTCAGTGTTATCAATACTTATAGTAGTGGAAGCTGTCTGGAGGAAACCCAATAATGTTGGTTTTCCAGACCAATCCTGGAGGAATTTGAATATCTCAGCAATTATAGTTATTCTGGAGAAATGCAGACATGGTTCCATTAAACACATATGTTCTATAATACCGTGTCAATAACTAAACATGACCGATGTCAGTAGATACACTCCCTTTAATCATGCCTGTGTGCTAACTGCTCGTTACCTTATAATTCCGACTACGCCCGCATCTGTCGCAAAACTAAATGTTCCGTACATCCCTAGTGACGCTTCTACGCTTCATTGCGTTTCCATTTACAGTACGTTTCATAATTACACTTCATATTTTTTGATACGCCACAAGTTGCCCTTTCAGTTTACGCAGATCGAACACACAATGTTGGGTTATTTTCGCAGAGTTCATCTGCAAGAAATTTGGAGTGGACCGGGATGGGGGGCCGGTAGTCACAGAAGCCCAACTGCGCCACATCTGTCGACAGAAAATCAGCGATGAGAAGAAAATGCGAAAGCGCATCAGCGAGCGGCGCGAGATCACCGAGCGGCGCGAGTCCGTGCTGAGCCCCGTGTTTCCCCTCGCCCCTTCACCCAGCGCACTCCAGTCCGACGACGATGAAACGCAGATGTAGTCTGCTGCTGCTGTAGCTGCTGAAATGTGTGAAGCCGCCTAGCAAGGAATGCACGTTTTTCTTATATGTTTTCTCTTTCTGACAGTCTCGGTACTGGTTATTTGTAATGGATGGCTCTGACAGTCGTATGTTGAAGGATCCCTGCGGAGCTGCTGAGTTCTTCAAATTCTGTAAGACTCCTGTCCAACTGCCCTACCGGACTGGTGTGTGGGATTCCTGCAGGACTCGTGCGTGGGATTCCTGCAGGACTCGTGTGTGGGATTCCTGCAGGACTCGTATGTGGGATCCCTGCAGGACTGGTGTGTGGGATTCCTGCAGAACTCGTGCGTGGGATTCCTGTAGGACTGGTGTGTGGGATTCCTGCAGGACTGGTGTGTGGGATTCCTGCAGGACTGTTGTGTGGGATTCCTGCAGGACTCGTGTGTGGGATTCCTGCAGGACTGGTGTGTGAGATTCCTGCAGGACTGGTGTCTGGGATTCCTGCAGGACTGGTGTGTGGGATTCCTGCAGAACTCGTGCGTGGGATTCCTGCAGGACTCGTGTGTGGGATTCCTGCAGGACTCGTATGTGGGATCCCTGCAGGACTGGTGTGTGGGATTCCTGCAGAACTCGTGCGTGGGATTCCTGTAGGACTGGTGTGTGGGATTCCTGCAGAACTCGTGCGTGGGATTCCTGCAGGACTGGTGTGTGGGATTCCTGCAGAACTCGTGCGTGGGATTCCTGTAGGACTGATGTGTGGGATTCCTGCAGAACTCGTGCGTGGGATTCCTGCAGGACTGGTGTGTGGGATTCCTGCAGAACTCGTGCGTGGGATTCCTGTAGGACTGGTGTGTGGGATTCCTGCAGAACTCGTGCGTGGGATTCCTGCAGGACTGGTGTGTGAGATTCCTGCAGGACTGGTGTGTGGGATTCCTGCAGGACTCTTGTGTGGGATTCCTGCAGGACTGGTGTGTGAGATTCCTGCAGGACTGGTGTGTGGGATTCATACAGGACTGGTGTGTGGGATTCCTGCAGAACTCGTACGTGGGATTCCTGTAGGACTGATGTGTGGGATTCCTGCAGGACTGGTGTGTGAGATTCCTGCAGGACTGGTGTGTGGGATTCCTGCAGGACTCTTGTGTGGGATTCCTGCAGGACTGGTGTGTGAGATTCCTGCAGGACTGGTGTGTGGGATTCATGCAGGACTGGTGTGTGGGATTCCTGCAGAACTCGTGCGTGGGATTCCTGCAGGACTGGTGTGTGGGATTCCTGCAGGACTGGTGTGTGAGATTCCTGCAGGACTCGTGTGTGGGATTCCTGCAGGACTGGTGTGCGGGATTCCTGCAGGACTGGTGTGTGAGATTCCTGCAGGACTGGTGTGTGGGATTCCTGCAGGACTCTTGTGTGGGATTCCTGCAGGACTGGTGTGTGAGATTCCTGCAGGACTGGTGTGTGGGATTCATGCAGGACTGGTGTGTGGGATTCCTGCAGAACTCGTGCGTGGGATTCCTGCAGGACTGGTGTGTGGGATTCCTGCAGGACTCGTGTGTGGGATTCCTGCAGGACTGGTGTGTGAGATTCCTGCAGGACTGGTGTGTGAGATTCCTGCAGGACTGGTGTGTGGGATTCCTGCAGGACTGGTGTGTGAGATTCCTGCAGGACTGGTGTGTGAGATTCCTGCAGGACTGGTGTGTGAGATTCCTGCAGGACTGGTGTGTGAGATTCCTGCAGGACTGGTGTGTGGGATTCCTGCAGGACTGGTGTGTGGGATTCCTGCAGGACTGGTGTGTGGGATTCCTGCAGAACTCGTGTGTGGGATTCCTGCAGGACTGGTGTGTGGGATTCCTGCAGGACTGGTGTGTGGGATTCCTGCAGGACTGGTGTGTGGGATTCCTGCAGGACTGGTGTGTGGGATTCATGCAGGACTGGTGTGTGGGATTCCTGCAGAACTCGTGCGTGGGATTCCTGCAGGACTGGTGTGTGGGATTCCTGCAGGACTCGTGTGTGGGATTCCTGCAGGACTGGTGTGTGAGATTCCTGCAGGACTGGTGTGTGAGATTCCTGCAGGACTGGTGTGTGGGATTCCTGCAGGACTGGTGTGTGAGATTCCTGCAGGACTGGTGTGTGAGATTCCTGCAGGACTGGTGTGTGAGATTCCTGCAGGACTGGTGTGTGGGATTCCTGCAGGACTGGTGTGTGGGATTCCTGCAGGACTGGTGTGTGGGATTCCTGCAGAACTCGTGTGTGGGATTCCTGCAGGACTGGTGTGTGGGATTCCTACCGGACTGGTGTGTGGGATTCCTGCAGGACTGGTGTGTGAGATTCCTGCAGGACTCGTGTGTGGGATTCCTGCAGGACTGGTGTGTGGGATTCCTGTAGGATTGGTGTGTGAGATTCCTGCAGGACTGGTGTGTGGGATTCCTGTAGGACTGGTGTGTGGGATTCCTGCAGGACTGGTGTGTGGGATTCCTGCAGGACTGGTGTGTGGGATTCCTGTAGGACTGGTGTGTGAGATTCCTGCAGGACTGGTGTGTGAGATTCCTGCAGGACTGGTGTGTGAGATTCCTGCAGGACTCGTGTGTGGGATTCCTGCAGGACTGGTGCGTGGGATTCCTGCCGGACTGGTGTGTGGGATTCCTGCAGGACTGGTGTGTGGGATTCCTGCAGGACTGGTGTGTGGGATTCCTGCAGGACTCGTGTGTGGGATTCCTGCAGGACTGGTGTGTGGGATTCCTGCAGAACTCGTGTGTGGGATTCCTGCAGGACTCGTGTGTGGGATTCCTGCAGGACTGGTGTGTGGGATTCCTGCAGAACTCGTGTGTGGGATTCCTGCAGGACTGGTGTGTGGGATTCCTGCAGGACTGGTGTGTGGGATTCCTGCAGGACTCGTGTGTGGGATTCCTGCAGGACTGGTGTGTGGGATTCCTGCAGGACTGGTGTGTGGGATTCCTGTAGGACTGGTGTGTGGGATTCCTGCAGGACTGGTGTGTGAGATTCCTGCAGGACTGGTGTGTGGGATTCCTGTAGGACTGGTGTGTGGGATTCCTGCAGGACTGGTGTGTGAGATTCCTGCAGGACTGGTGTGTGGGATTCCTGCAGGACTGGTGTGGGATTCCTGCAGAACTCGTGTGTGGGATTCCTGCAGGACTGGTGTGGGATTCCTGCAGAACTCGTGTGTGGGATTCCTGCAGGACTGGTGTGTGGGATTCCTGCAGGACTGGTGTGTGGGATTCCTGCAGGACTGGTGTGTGGGATTCCTGCAGGACTGGTGTGGGATTCCTGCAGAACTCGTGTGTGGGATTCCTGCAGGACTGGTGTGTGAGATTCCTGCAGGACTGGTGTGTGGGATTCCTGCAGGACTGGTGTGTGGGATTCCTGCAGGACTGGTGTGTGAGATTCCTGCAGGACTGGTGTGTGGGATTCCTGCAGGACTGGTGTGGGATTCCTGCAGGACTGGTGTGTGAGATTCCTGCAGGACTGGTGTGTGGGATTCCTGCAGGACTCGTGCGTGGGATTCCTGCAGGACTGGTGTGTGAGATTCCTGCAGGACTCGTGTGTGGGATTCCTGCAGGACTGGTGTGTGGGATTCCTGCAGAACTCGTGCGTGGGATTCCTGTAGGACTGGTGTGTGAGATTCCTGCAGGACTGGTGTGTGAGATTCCTGCAGGACTGGTGTGTGGGATTCCTGCAGGACTGGTGTGTGAGATTCCTGCAGGACTGGTGTGTGGGATTCCTGCAGGACTGGTGTGTGGGATTCCTGCAGGACTGGTGTGGGATTCCTGCAGAACTCGTGTGTGGGATTCCTGCAGGACTGGTGTGTGGGATTCCTGCAGAACTCGTGCGTGGGATTCCTGTAGGACTGGTGTGTGAGATTCCTGCAGGACTGGTGTGTGAGATTCCTGCAGAACTGGTGTGTGGGATTCCTGCAGGACTGGTGTGTGGGATTCCTGCAGGACTCGTATGTGGGATTCCTGTAGGACTGGTGTGTGGGATTCCTGCAGGACTGGTGTGTGAGATTCCTGCAGGACTGGTGTGTGGGATTCATGCAGGACTGGTGTGTGGGATTCCTGCAGGACTGGTGTGTGGGATTCCTGCAGGACTGGTGTGTGGGATTCCTGCAGGACTCGTGTGTGGGATTCCTGCAGGACTGGTGTGAGGGATTCCTGCAGGACTGGTGTGTGAAATTCCTGCAGGACTGGTGTGTGAGATTCCTGCAGGACTCGTGTGTGGGATTCCTGCAGGACTGGTGTGTGGGATTCCTGCAGGACTGGTGTGTGGGATTCCTGTAGGACTGGTGTGTGGGATTCCTGCAGGACTGGTGTGCGGGATTCCTGCAGGACTCGTGTGTGAGATTCCTGCAGGACTGGTGTGTGGGATTCCTGCAGGACTGGTGTGTGGGATTCCTGCAGGACTGGTGTGTGGGATTCCTGCAGAACTCGTGCGTGGGATTCCTGCAGGACTGGTGTGTGGGATTCCTGTAGGACTGGTGTGAGAGATTACTGCAGGACTGGTGTGTGGGATTCCTGCAGGACTGGTGTGTGGGATTCCTGTAGGACTGGTGTGAGAGATTGCTGCAGGACTGGTGTGTGGGATTCCTGCAGACTGGTGTGTGGGATTCCTGTAGGACTGGTGTGAGAGATTACTGCAGGACTGGTGTGTGGGATTCCTGCAGGACTGGTGTGTGGGATTCCTGTAGGACTGGTGTGAGAGATTACTGCAGGACTGGTGTGTGGGATTCATGCAGGACTGGTGTGTGGGATTCCTGCAGGACTGGTGTGTGGGATTCCTGCAGGACTGGTGTGTGGGATTCCTGCAGAACTCGTGTGTGGGATTCCTGCAGAACTCGTGCGTGGGATTCCTGCAGGACTGGTGTGTGGGATTCTTGTAGGACTGGTGTGAGAGATTACTGCAGGACTGGTGTGTGGGATTCCTGTAGGACTGGTGTGTGGGATTCCTGCAGGACTGGTGTGTGAGATTCCTGCAGGACTGGTGTGTGGGATTCCTGCAGGACTGGTGTGTGGGATTCCTGCAGGACTGGTGTGTGGGATTCCTGCAGAACTCGTGTGTGGGATTCCTGCAGGACTCTTGTGTGGGATTCCTGCAGGACTCGTGTGTGGGATTCCTGTAGGACTGGTGTGTGGGATTCATGCAGGACTGGTGTGTGAGATTCCTGCAGGACTGGTGTGTGGGATTCCTGCAGGACTGGTGTGTGGGATTCATGCAGGACTGGTGTGTGGGATTCCTGCAGGACTCGTGTGTGGGATTCCTGCAGGAATCCCTGTAACAAAATCAGACAGGAATCCCACAGGACAGGTCCGTCATATAATATGACCGACTGTCTCACAGGAATCCCACACGACTTTTTCACTAGGATTGTAAGGTCAATCAATACTTTAGGCTCCAGAAGTAACCAAAGGTCATGTTGGGATTTTCTTCCCAAAAGTTGTTCCACGCATAACTTTTTACCTAATAAAGATAGGGCGATAATTTGAACGCCATCGTGTTTGCCTCGATGAAACGATCCGAACCATACTTATGGTGACCGGATCGGGTCAAGTTCAAAATATGGCCTCAGGTCGAGGTGACCCAGGCTGGTCATGTTACATATTGAGAGACGCATTTCGACGAGATAAACACTGTGGTATCAGTCACACGTCTCTAGCTAGCACGTCTCTAGCTCTCCTGTTTGTTCCTTGCATTTCCTAAAATTTCAGGAGGCACATTCAAACGCACCCCTCCCCAGAACGGCGCGGGTTAGGCCTAATACACTGTGCTTGGATCCATGTAAAATAAAACGCGCGTGTATCAGCGTTGTCAGTGACAAGAGGAAGCCAAATACAGTTCAGTAAAATTACGGCCTGACCATTTATGTTACTGGACTAGTGACTAACACGAGAGTATTTTTGTTTTGCTCCGTCGCGTGTTCCGCAATATCTCATGAATTACCGCCAATATCGTCCCCGAACTTCCAGTACCCGCTTTCACATCAAGCACTGCTCACTAAACGGCTAAACGTTTTAGCAATGGCAGGGTCAACCTGTCAATGTCTTTTGCTATTTTCGCACATATCCTATTCCGAACTCCAAACGAAAAACGTTGACATTTCATTCCAACTGGCCATTTGTGCGTTTAAGCTGGGAAGGGGACAATACAATGTTTTGTCTTCTTCTGTTAAGCAATAAATTCCATGAATAGAGGTAATTCGTCACGATCCGTCACAAATAGTCCATCTGAAGATAATTAGAATATAAACATTTCAGGTATCGGTATTTATAATTATGCACCTTCAAATGGTTCCGCAAACTTGTACGGACACTGTCCGTACTGTTCGTAGTAGTGGCGACGCCCATGATTGGCCGAGTAGTTATAAGCAATGCTACAGAAATGGGCGCTCGCCATTTCCATCCCTCGCCGCAACATAGTCATTTACGTTAGTTGTGTACCCAGAGTTGTGCCCATGCGTGAGCCAAGTAGAACTCCGAATAACATCCATTCCTGCGGCTGTAGCGCCCGATTTTTGACAGAATTCGTGCATCGACGAGGGCGGACGAGGGTGGATATAGGAGGTATCGGAGCGACTGAAACGACTGAAATCGGACCGGAAAATTGACACATATCGTAATCTTACAAAGGAAAATCAGTAACTTATATCAAGGAAGACCTTTTCAACATTGTTTGTTTAACCCACGCCCCGCTGGGGTCTACAGCCGAACGCGCCCCGCTGGGGGGTAAATTTTACCCCCCTCGTATCTTCGGAGCCAGTGACCGCACCGAGACGGGCAAGGCGGCGATCGAAAGCGCTCAATGAGACAAATATAACTCGTACCCGAAATTCTTAAAATAAGGTCACATGTCAGGTCACGGTCAGGTCAAAGGTCAAAATCGAGTTATTTGAGTTGATGGGTCATAGTTTTCATTTAAAGCCTTAGATTACGACTATTATCACACAAACAGCTCTCAAAGGTATAATAAATTTACCACATTACCGACAGTGATTTTTTTTTAGCAAAGGTCAAGGTCAGGTCACAAAAGGTTACTATTGGCAAGATGTCTACGAAAGTCATGCAAAACATGTTTAGTGGGTTATTTTACCCGTATAATTCGATAGAAGTAACCATTTTCACAACCTGATCACATATAATGAGCCTTACGTGAAGTTAATGTCAAGGTCAGGTCATATAAGGTAAATAATTTGAAATTTAATAATCTAAACAAACAAGGCATGCTTGTAGACCAGTTTTGTCTCAGAAATACAGCGGTGTCATTTATTTGTATGTATCTGGTCTCAAAAAGCAACAAAAAAGCGCAACTTAAAAAATGACGTCATGAGTTACTCATACTTAGAAAGCCATAAGTCAGTCACAAATAAAGATATTGCTTTGAAATTTTCCGGGATTTTTTGTTTGTTTGGGGGGGGGTCAAAAACTAATAAAGTTATTCCCTAATTCAAAGTTGGAAGTTTGGGAAAATTAATGATCGGTATTTTCCCTCCACTATTGGAAAGCGCAACATCTGGCGCTTTTGCATCAATCTGTTCAACGTTGTTGAATGGGCACTTGTAAACAAGTCGCCGACACTAAATAGGTCCCCGTAGTTTTACTTGGCACTGGCCGGCCGGTACCAAGCTAAACTGCCGATCTCAATGCACTTTTTTCAAATGATTGTTGATTGATCATAAAAAAATGGCACATATTCGCAAAAGATAGAATGCAGGAAACATATTGCATACCTTCATGATAACTAACAATGCGTAGGGAGGCTAATTTACTGAATTCGTTATCGGGTACTTGCTGAGTACCGACCGATATACAAACGTGGATCACTTATCAGTAGAAAACTGCTAATATCTTTCGGTAGGAATATTGATATGCAAAATGTGATGAATTTACATCATAGTTTGGCCTCGTCTATCGATTTCAGGTGCTAACTCCATTTGTGTGGAAAAGGGTGATTATCTCCCTAGGATGCGGAGGCGGGTACAGCGGCTGACATTTTACAACATATTGAGCGAACTACTTGTGGTAGCGCAATATGACTACCACTACGACGTTCCAAATTGAATGGAGAATGATTATAGGTGTTGATATTTGTTTCGTGAAAAACAAATGCCAAAAAAATATGAACACCTATAATTATTATCCATTCAATTTGGAACGTTGTAGTGGTAGTCATATTGCGCTGCCACACGTAGTATTGTAAAATGTCAGCTGGTATACCTACCTCCCCATCCTTTAAAGGAATTATACGGGTTTCCGTCCTGAAAGTAAATGTACTTTTTTGCACTTGTATGAGCTTTAAACACGTTTAAAACATATACCATGGACCTCGATGCTCATTTAGTCCATTGTTTCAGCAATTATCAGCGTTAAAACTTTGGCGTTTTTCAAGACTTGTATCAGATAACGAGTACTTGATCGGCATTACTGTCCATCACTTTCTTATCTTAAAATCTGCATCAAATTCGATGGTAGAGTAATCTGCGCGGCTGAGACAAAATAGCGGTTACGAACTCAGAATCAAGCTTTATTTACTGTTTACGTTCACGTTCACCATAAAAAAGGTCACGTGACCGTGAAGAGAAAAATCCAAGATGGAGGCCAATTCCGCCTCAGGACACTTCTTCCGACCGGCCACCCCCATATCAATATAAATGAATTGAATTAAGCTTACCTTTACATGAAGGTAAGCCTAAAATTATGTGAAATTGTTATGTAAACATATCGCCTTGATGTAAACCACCTTGGCATACGCGATAATTATTGCGCTCTTTGCCATCGGAATGATGATTGTAGGAGTTACTAAATTCAAGACGCTCTAAGCTGGGCAAGTAATGGCATGCGTTTTTTCGTTTTTCATCCATTTTAGAGCTTCGAATTATCTCTAAGTCCTACACTGGATCACCAGAAGTTTCTTCAGTTGCCTGTGCGCTGCGCCAGTGTGCGGTCGCAGCGCCGGCGCTCCTGCCCTCCCACGACCCCTCGGTGGCCTGTCCTGCGTGAGTGACAGTTTGAGTGCGTGAGTGCTGTGAGAATCTACACAGTGCCTGTGTGATACCCGGATCTACTCTGTTCCGGACTGTCGCTGCAGAAGGCAGATTCTGCAGTAACGTCGTCGACCTGACGTTCCATCTGATGACCGATGGTGAGACACCCGTTGGTGAGAAACATAACGTCAGTGTGAAGTGAGGACAGCGTGAGGTGCACTGTGAGGAGCAGCAGTCCTTTTCGGTGACACCATGTTACTGCTCCGTTCCGTGCATCGTGACCTGTTACGGTCCATTGTGCTCCTGGCTGTTGTCCGCGCCCTGGTGCAGGCTGCGACCCCTGCTGCGTCTCGGCCCCCGGCGGCCGGCTCTCGGCGGCTGGATCGGGAAGGTTGTGACCTTGAACTTGGCCCGGACCCGACACCGGTTGACCGTGTGCTGGGAGCGGGGTCGGCACCGCCGGTCGACCAATCAGCGGGCTCCGACCGCCGCACGCGCCGGACCAGGCGCGGCAGGCGCGCGTCCAGCGCCCGGCATCGGGGGAGCAGGGGCGGCCGCCGCCGAAACGCGTCCTCCGTGGCTGCACTGGGATCCTGCCTCACCATCGGACTTATCAACATCCAATCATTGAAGTCAAAACTCCTGGAGCTCGCTGACCACCTCCACAGCGAGCATTACGACTTGATGGGACTCTGCGAGACCTGGCTCCGACCATCTACGCCCAGCCGCCTGCTGATCCTCCCCGGCTACCGCCTCTGCCGAACTGACCGGCGGGACGGGCGGGGCTTCGGTGGGGTGGCACTGGCCGTGAGGGACGGTCTAAGCGTTTCCCCACTGAACGTGGCCACTGAACCCGTGGATAACAGTCAGCTGGAGATGTTGTGGACTTTAGTGCGACCGGACAATAAGCGTCGGTTCGTCATGGGTGTGGTGGCCGCCCTCCCAGGCACCGTGTCGCGGATATAGAGGCCGACCTTTCAGACCTCGAGACACAGTACCAGCACGTGCTCCTCAAACATCCGTCAACTAAGGTAGTTATCTGCGGTGATCTGGATTGTGACTTGTTAAAATCCACCAGTGACCCTGCCAAGAAGCGCCTGAATGACTTTATTTCCGACCATTCCCTGTTCCAACATGTAACATCGCGTACATATTATTCTGGGTTACTGTTTAGATATCCTATTAACGACCTGCAGCCGCTTTGTGAGACGCTGTACCATCCGTTTTTGCGACTTTAGTCCGCATAGGTTTGTTCGCGCCGTAGTAGAAGTGCCGCGACACCGGCTCCCAAAACATGTCCGGTCCCGCTGTCTCCGTCGCATTAACCTCGCTGACTTTAGTTACGACCTGTTCCGAGCTGACTGGGGTAGCGTGTACGCCGCTCCGACAGTAGCCTTTAAATGGAAAACGTTTCTTGTTACCTTCCTACCGATTTTCGATTCCCATGCCCCAGTGCGGTCCGTCCGTATTCGGAATGCCTGTGCGCCCGCGGTTAGTGACGAGACCAAGGGACTTATGTCTCGTCGCCGCGAGGCATTAGAGGTCTGCTATATATAAGGACATCAATCGCGCTGTGCGGTCGGCTATCCGACGTGACACCTGTGATGACGTGCGCCGACGGATTCAGCAGGACGGGCGCGCCTCGATGTGGAGGGCGATAAGGTCGGTCGTAGGCGGTGGGAAGGCCGACCGAGCGCAACCCGAGGCGACGCCGGACCAGCTGAACGATTTTTGTTTGTGAGCGTAGGGCCATGCGTGGCGTCCGAGGTGCGGGACATGGGAGAGACCGATCTACCCTGTCGACTGCCTCGTGTTGGGGCCTGCGCGTTCAGCCTGGTGCCATTGACGCTGTCCGAGCTGCGGGCGCTCGTGCTCGGCATGAATAGTTCCTCTGCCTGCGGCGAGGACGGCGTCACCATCCATATGATCCGCCTGTCATTTGAGGCGATCGGCGGTGTGCTCCTGCATTTGCTCAACTCCAGCTTGTCTAACGCCCAGGTCCCTGAATCCTGGAAACATTCCCTGGTCTATCGTATCCACAAATCCGGCGATCCTTCCGATCCATCCAACTTCCGGCCAATCTCCATCGTTCCTGTTTTCGCCAAAATTGTAGAGCGGGCCGTGCACCAACAGCTTTACAATTACCTTTCCCAAAACCACCTCCTGTCCCCAACTCAGCACGGTTTTCGTCCTCGTCACTCGACGGAAACCGCGCTGATATCCATAACTGATCAAATCCTATCCGCCAATGACCGCGGCGACCTCTCTCTCCTCTGCCTGATGGATTTGAGCAAATGCTCTGATGTGATAAACCACCAAAAACTCCTCACCAAATTACAACTTCACGGCGTAGATACTTCCTGGTTTTCAGCCTACCTTCACAATCACACCCAGAGTGTCAGCCTCACTGACAATCTGGGTAGCACCAAAAAATCTTCCCCGCTTCCCAACGGCATCGGCGTTTTTCAAAGCTCTGCTCTCGGCCATCTGCTCTACTGCGTCTTCGCTAACGACCTGAGTGTGTTTGTCGAGGACACAGTGGTGGTACAGTACGCCGATGACACCCAAATTTTAGTCTCTGGCAAGAAGTCACAATTCAAAAACATCTTAGTCAAGATGGAGCGGGTCTTAGCCTCTCTCGATTGTTGGTTCCGAGCCAGCGGATTGAAAGTAAATGCCGGTAAAACGCAACTGATGCTGCTGGGAAGCGCCCAAAATCTTCGCAACGTCCCCAACTTCACTGTCAAATTTCGCGATCACCATTTACTCCCCGTTTCTGATGCAAAAAACCTCGGTCTGACCTTTGATCGCACCCTTAGCTGGGATAGTCACGTATCTGCTGTTACTAGAAAATGTTTCGGCACTCTATCTGGTCTATCACATCTAAGGAACCACCTGCCACCATCCGTCATCGCCGCCCTGGTCCAGGCCCTTGTTCTCTCGCAGATCCGATTCTGTATCTCTGTGTATGGCAACTGCACACAGAAAAACCTATCTCGTATTAAAAAATTATTAACTATGCTGCTAAAGTGATTTTCGGCCGCAAAAAGTTTGATCACGTGTCGGATCTGCTTGGGAACTTGGGCTGGCTCAGCGCAGACCAGCTCGTGCGCTATCACTCCATGTGCCTATTGCATAAAGTGTGGCGCTCAGGCGAGCCCGAGATCTTGGCTGGCGGGCTCGTACGTGTGTCCGAGACTCGTCAGCGGTCCACGCGACAGGACTACAACCTGATAGTGCTGCGGTCAAGGTCAGCCATGGGACAGCGACGTTTTTACAGCCGTGCTCCGCGCGATTTCAACGGGCTCCCGCCTGACCTGACCGCCTCCCGGTGCACCTGTTTGCGGGACGCCTAAAGCGCCATCTGCGCGGCGGCGGAGGAGTTACGTGATCGGTTGGCCACTGTGGTGTGTGTGTGTGTGTGTGTGTGTGTGTGTGTGTGTGTGTGTGTGTGTGTGTGTGTGTGTGTGTGTGTGTGTGTGTGTGTGTGTGTGTGTGTGTGTGTGTGTGTGTGTGTGTGTGTGTGTGTGTGTGTGTGTGTGTGTGTGTGTGTGTGTGTGTGTGTGTGTGTGTGTGTGTGTGTGTGTGTGTGTGTGTGTGTGTGTGTGTGTGTGTGTGTGTGTGTGTGTGTGTGTGTGTGTGTGTGTGTGTGTGTGTGTGTGTGTGTGTGTGTGTGTGTGTGTGTGTGTGTGTGTGTGTGTGTGTGTGTGTGTGTGTGTGTGTGTGTGTGTGTGTGTGTGTGTGTGTGTGTGTGTGTGTGTGTGTGTGTGTGTGTGTGTGTGTGTGTGTGTGTGTGTGTGTGTGTGTGTGTGTGTGTGTGTGTGTGTGTGTGTGTGTGTGTGTGTGTGTGTGTGTGTGTGTGTGTGTGTGTGTGTGTGTGTGTGTGTGTGTGTGTGTGTGTGTGTGTGTGTGTGTGTGTGTGTGTGTGTGTGTGTGTGTGTGTGTGTGTGTGTGTGTGTGTGTGTGTGTGTGTGTGTCTGTGTGTGTGTGTGTGTGTGTGTGTGTGTGTGTGTGTGTGTGTGTGTGTGTGTGTGTGTGTGTGTGTGTGTGTGTGTGTGTGTGTGTGTGTGTGTGTGTGTGTGTGTGTGTGTGTGTGTGTGTGTGTGTGTGTGTGTGTGTGTGTGTCTGTGTGTCTGTGTGTCTGTGTGTCTGTGTGTCTGTGTGTCTGTGTGTCTGTGTGTCTGTGTGTCTGTGTGTCTGTGTGTCTGTGTGTCTGTGTGTCTGTGTGTCTGTGTGTCTGTGTGTCTGTGTGTCTGTGTGTCTGTGTGTCTGTGTGTCTGTGTGTCTGTGTGTCTGTGTGTCTGTGTGTCTGTGTGTCTGTGTGTCTGTGTGTCTGTGTGTCTGTGTGTCTGTGTGTCTGTCTGTGTGTCTGTGTGTCTGTGTGTCTGTGTGTCTGTGTGTCTGTGTGTCTGTGTGTCTGTGTGTCTGTGTGTCTGTGTGTCTGTGTGTCTGTGTGTCTGTGTGTCTGTGTGTCTGTGTGTCTGTGTGTCTGTGTGTCTGTGTGTCTGTGTGTCTGTGTGTCTGTGTGTCTGTGTGTGTGTGGGAGTGTGTGGGAGTGTGTGGGAGATGGCGCTGGTGTCGCTGCGCCTGGACGTGTGTTGTGCGCTCCGTCATATAAGGCTTATGTGTGTGAATATCATGTGCTGTCGACGGTGAGTAAATGTCAATATGCAGACCAACACCTGCTGGAAGTGGTGTGGAGCAATATTTGCAATATTGTTGACTTTGAACAACGTAACACCCATGAGAAAGTGTACGGGCTGTGCGCCAGCTTTGCCTCACTCCGAGTTTGTTTACATCCGAGGCCCAGCCTACGCTGGAACAGCGCTGCCCCCGGTGACCTTGAACTTAACCCAGCCGCAGTCAGCTGCTGGAGGGGCGATGGATCGGGCAAACACCGGACCTGACCGGGAAACCAGGTCACCGGCGCAAGACACTAGCGACATCTATTCCAGACGAGAACTACTGAGTCTTCGGCAAACGACCACGAGTCCGCCTGACCTGTCTGTGCGGACGCGGCAGTCACGGCTGGGCATCCTGAGAGGCGCTCGGAGAAGAGGAGTCAGAGCGGGGCGTAAATCCTGTCGGCGGATCCCTGTCCTAGTGACGGACCGCGGCGACACCGTGCGGGCCGCGCCGGCTGCAGCAGCGGCCACAGATCCTCACCGATGGCTGACTGTGCCGCCGCGGCTGCCGCTCCGACAGACACGTCGGGTCAGGGTGGGCGGGGGCCAGGCCGCCGACACTGCGCCGCAACTGAAGATAGGACATCTGAACGTCAGATCACTGACACGCCACCTAGACGACGTCTACCACCTTCTACAGTCTCAAAAACTGGATATACTGTGCCTCGGCGAAACCTGGCTGACCAAGTCGATGGACAACAGCACGCTCCTGTTCCCAGGGTACAATATCGTTCGTAGGGACCGGGCAGGACGAGCAGGCGGCGGCGTGGCTATCATCCACCGCAGCGATCTAACAGCGGAGCAGCTGACTGTTCCCAGATCCAGCTCGTCACTCGAGTCGCTGTGGATGCATCTGACCGGGAAGAGGTCAATGATCATTGGCGTCGTCTATCGGCCACCAGGGGAAGCTGTAGTACCAGCGATTGACGAGCTTCACGATCAGCTCGTGCATGTACTGGCAAAGAGCAAGCCTATGTACGTTCTTGGAGACACAAATTTTGACGTCCTTCGACCCAGCAAAGCCGGAGTAGCGTCCTACATGCAGCTACTGAGTGATTTTTCGCTCAGTCAGCTGATAACCACTCCTACACATCCCGGGCCTAATCCCACCCTGATCGATCACATCATCACCAATTCTCCTGACCTGACCATGGACGCACAAGTGCATCAAGTCAACGTTAGCGATCACGACCTGATTACTGTAACCGTGAAGGGTACCAGACCTCGTCACCAACACAGGGTCATCACTATCAGATCAACGAGGCAACTGAATGAGGACGCTCTATGTCTGGACCTGCTGTTAGCCGATTGGTCCTCTCTGTACCAAGCTTCAAGCACCTCAGACAAATGGACGGCGTGGATAACAGTGTGGGACCCAGTCATTGACCATCACATGCCGCTAAAGGAAATTAAAGTGCGTCATAAGCCAATGCCGTGGATGTCCGAAGATACGGTGAAAGACGCTATGGATGCCAGAGACAGGGCGCGAGTTGAAAGGGAACGAACGCCATGTGAGGAAAATGATCGTACGTTCCGAGATTGTTGAAACGCTGTCAAGACAGCACAACATAGCGCCTGTTCCCAATATTTCCTTGCATCATATCGGAACTCCAAATCCCTCACCTGGAAAGACATCCGGAAATTCCTGATATCATCCCGGAAACCGGAGCCAAGACCTGACAGCCTGACAAACACCCAGCCTGCGTGGTTTGACCGGCTCAATCAGCACTTTGCCTCAGTCGGCGCCACCGTCGCAGACAGCCTGGCGGCGTCCGACTCCGGGGAGATGCTTCGCCCCCGCCCACCGAGAGTCTGTAGCGGAGCGTTCACCCCACGGCCGGCCACGCTGCCAGAACTCTCTGCTGCACTGAAACGCATGGGGTCATCGAAGGCCAGCGGACCTGACGGTATCACCATATCGATGATGAGAATGACGTTCCGGGTTGTGGGCCCGCACATACTACATGTTATTAACAGCTGTATCGCAAACTGTGCACTACCCCCAGCCTGGAGAACGGCCACGGTAATCCCACTGCACAAGGGAGGGAATGCCACCGATCCCAATAATTACCGGCCCGTCTCGATACTGTCGGTCGTAGAGAAGCTTTGCGAGCGTGTGGTGTGCACCCAACTAATGGAATACCTGCTTAGTCATAGTATTATATGTGATGAACAGTATGGTTTCCGCCCCGGCCAATCCACGGAGGCGGCCCTGCTCGATGCTGTCACGTATGTCACTAACAATATTGACGGAGGACGCGTGACGTCACTTGTCACTGCAGGCACATCCAAAGCTTTTTACAGCGTCGAGCATGACCGTCTCCTGGAGAAGCTGGGGTGGTAAGGGATCGACTAGCGCTGGTTCCGTGCCTGGCTCAGCGGGAGAACCCAGACCATCAGAGGCGGATCATTACGTGAGCTGCCAGTGACACATGGGGTCGTACAGGGCTCCATACTGGGCCCGGTACTATTCCTCCTGTTCACCAATGACTTGCCTCAGCACATTCCGCATGGCAAGATGGTGATGTATGCGGATGATGTCCAGTTCTTGGAATCTTATTTCCCTGTCAACTTTCATGATTTAAAAACGCGCATCGAAATCAATCTAGCTATCGCGATGAGATGGTATACTCAGAACAGGCTAAAGATAAACCCGTCAAAAACTGAAATGATTATCCTCAAATCACGACGACAGAACAGTCCGGAATTCTCTGTTCTCATCGGTGATTCCGAAATCACTCCAGCTCCGTTTGTCAGGATATTGGGCGTCACCATAGATGCATCGTTAGCGTGGGAAAAACACATATCGATTGTCGTGCAGCGGTGCTACTGCACGCTTATCGCTCTGGCCAGGATGCAGCGCCGTGTACCGCGCGATGTGAAGAAGCTGCTGGTAGAAGCACTAGTATTCCCCTATATACGCTTCTGTTTGGCTGTGTGGGGCGGATGCACGTCTACCCAACTAAAACGCATTCAGAAGTGTGTCAACTTCGGTGCCCCAATTGTTATCGACCTTGCGTACCGAGATCGAGTATCAGCGGCCCTAAAAGAGCTCTGTTGGCTCAGAATAGAAACGCTTATAGCCGAGCACGACTTGCATATTATGTACAAGCTCATCCATGACACAGACGCACCAGTGTCAATCCGCCGACTCCTGGCCGACCGCTCCGAGGTATCTTGTCGCACCACTCGAGCGACACAAAACCGAGAGCTGGAAGTTGCCCGAGTCAGAACGGAGTTTGCGCGGCGCTCCTTTCTGTGTCGTGCGACGCGGGCATGGAATCAGCTGCCGATGACTGTCAGGTGTTCTCCAAGTTGTATAATTTTTTAAAGCGAACGTTGGTGAAGTCATGTAATTTAACTTTGAAATGAGTGTGATATGCGATGAGTATGTTTTAATGCAGTGTTTTTACTGAACTGTAAATGACGTGGATTACTGGACGTGGATTACTGAAAAACCATGCAATGGATGTATCCGAAATATATGATGATGATGATGATGATGTGTGTGTGTGTGTGTGTGTGTGTGTGTGTGTGTGTGTGTGTGTGTGTGTGTGTGTGTGTGTGTGTGCGTGCGTGCGTGCGTGCGTGCGTGCGTGCTTGCGTGCGTGCGTGCGTGCGTGCGTGCGTGCGTGCGTGCGTGCGTGCGTGCGTGCGTGCGTGCGTGCGTGCGTGCGTGCGTGCGTCCGTGCGTGGTGGGTGGGTGGGGGTGTATGTGTGTGTGTGTCTGTGTGTCTGTGTGTGCGTGTGTGTTCAATTCTTACGGGACTCTATATTACTACACACTGTTCGTTCGGGTTTTGTAGTTTTTGCAGGGGCGGCGCCACGGTTTTTTGCCAGGGGTGGCAAAATTGACTGAGTAGGTACGCATGTATCCTCTACAGGGAAAAGGTGCCACGGAAGAATAAAACGCTTATAAACCTCGCGACAAACAAGATTAAAACCCAACACATTTCGTCCTATTTGTGTGTTATTAACCAGTCAGGCGCCGTAGTTGGCGATGAACGAGCGAGCGCGAAGGAAATGTATGGGGAATTTCTACCCTCTAGTGTTTTCGTATACTGTCCGATTTGCTCGCAAAGAGCAAAAACGGACTCGCCGGCACCCCAGCTTGCGTCAGTAAAAACAAAAAAATAATATAGAGGTCAAAGGTCAATGTCACGGGGACGAATACGAGATTTTAAGCTTCGGTACCAGTTTGTGTACCATGTAGTTTTTTTTTTTCGTTTGCCGTCTGATTTGCTCGCAAAAGGCAAAAAGGGACCCGCCGGCACGTTATCTTACGTCAGGAAAAACAAAAAGCCATCCAGAGGTCAAAGGTCACGGGGACGAATACGATATTTTAAGCTTCGGTACCAGATTGTGTACCCTCTAGTTTTGTCGTTTACCGTCCGATTTGCTCGCAATGGGCAAAAAGGGACCCGCCGGCACGTTATCTTACGTCAGGAAAAAAAAACGAAAATCACCGAGAGGTCAAAGGTCAAGGTCTCGGGAACGAATACGAGATTTTAAGCTTCGGTACCAGATTGTGTACCCTCTAGTTTTGTCGTTTACCGTCCGATTTGCTCGCATTGGGCAAAAAGGGACTCGCCGGTACGTTAGCTTGCGTCAGAGAAGAAAAAAAATCACATAGAGATCAAAGATCAAGGCACGGGGACGAATACGAGATTTTAACCCTCGCCCTACGGGGGTCCTAAAACGACCCCCCCCTGAGGTTTTTCTTGTATAACTGTTTACACATGCGGTGCATCTTGCTGACATTTGCAGTAGCTGAGTTTACAACAATTATACATATGCTGTAAAAGTTTCGGTGAAATTAGTTGAGAAATTTGGAAAATAATGACGTTTTGATGACGTCATGTTGTTGGAAAAACGATAAATGTTTGGAAAATCATTGAAAACAGAGTTGTAAAGCAAATTGCAAACGCAATTCAGCAATGATATAAAATGTCATTTTGTTTAAAATGGCGATCTCGAATTTTCGAAATTTTGAGTTTTTGCCCCCTTAAATGAACAAAAACTGATTGTTTTGGAAAAATCACCACAAAATCAAAATTTTCAAAGATGTTAAAAACCGGAATATATGTGAGAGAACTGAGTATGGATAATACTCAAACCAAATTTCAAAGCAATATCTCTCTTTTTGACTTAGTGATGGGTCCCAAGTGTAAGAAAATCATGACGTCATTTTGTAATAACTTCTTTTGACTTTTTTTGACCAGATACGAATAAATAATTACCTTTTCTCTATTTCTGAGGCAAAACTGGTTTAGGAACATGCCTTTTTGTTAACATTTATCAATTTCTAATTTTGAGGTTTTCTGACAGAACAAAATTCCTGTTCTGGACGTGATCGATCGAGGTCATTCACTTGACCTGGAAGGTCACTCGTTGACCCGAAACCTAAAAATTGCATACCGTTAGATTCCAAACATGACAGGCAACATGTTCGTTCTTACCGCGTTGCTCTGTCTTGCTTGGTTTGGAAGTTAACAAGGGGGTCGTTTTAGGACCCCCCCCCCCCCCGTAGGGCGAAGGTGAAAAAAGCTTCCGTAGGGCGAGGGTTAACCCTCACCCTACGGGAGTTTTTTTCACCTTCGCCTTACGGGGGGCTGACAGGCCCCCCTGTTAACTTCCAAACCAGCAACTTGGAACAATGCGGTAAGAACCAGCATGTTGCCTGTCATAAGAGGAATATAACAGTATGCGATGTTTAGGTTTAAGGTCAACGGGTGACCTTCCAGGTCAAGTGAATGACCTCAGATTTACCACGTCCAGAACAGCGATTTTGCTCTTCAGAAAACCTCAAAATTTGAAATTGATAAATGTAAATAAAAGGCATGTTTCTAGGCCAGTCTTAGCTCCGAAATACAGAAAAGGTAATTTTTTGTTTGTATCTTGTCAAAAAAAAGTCAAAAAAAGTATTTTTTAAATGACGTCATCAGTTTCTTACACTTAGGCAGCCATCACTCAGTCAAAAGTGAAGATATTGCTTTCAAATTTGGTATGGGTATTTTCCATACTCAGTTCTCTCACATGTATTCCGGTGTTTCTAACATCTTCGAAAATTTTGATTTTGTGGGGATTTAACAAAAAAAAAATAGGGGTCAAACCCCCAAAATTGTGAAAATCCGAGATTGCCATTTTCAAGATAATGGCATTTTGTATCTTAAGTCAATTGCGTTTGCAATTTTCTTTAAAACTCTGTTTTGTACGTTTTTTCAAATATTTCTCTTTTGTTTAACAACATGACGTCATGAAAACATGATATTATCCCAAACTGCTTAACAAATTTCAATTATATTTGTACAGCATACGTACACTTGTTGTAAACTCAGCTACCAAAAATGTCAGCAAGATGCGTCTCATGTGTCAAAAGTTATTCAAGAAAAACCTCAGGGGAGTCTGTCAGCCCCCCCCCCCCCCCCCCCGTAGGGCGCGGGTTAAGCTTCGGTACCAGCTTATGTACCCTCTAGTTTTTTCGTTGACCATCCGATTTGCTCGCAATGGGCAAAAGGGGACTTGCCGGCACGTTAGCTTGCGTCAAAAACAATCCAGAGGTCAAAGGTCAAGGTCATGGGGACGAATACGAGATGTTAAGCTTCGGTACCAGCTTGTATACCTTCTAGTTTTTTTCGTTTATCATCTGATTTGCTAGGAATGGGAAAAAAGGACTCGCCGGCACGTTAGCTTGCGTCATCAAAAAATAAAAAGTCATCCAGAGGTCAAAGGTCAAGGTCACCGAGACGAATACGAAATTGTAAGCTTCGGTACCAGCTTGTGTACCCTCCAGTTTTTTTTCTCGTTTACCGTCCGATTTGCTCGAAATGGGCAAAAAGGGACTCGCCGGCACGCTAGCTTGCGTCAGAAAAAAAATCACCTATAGGTCAGAGATCAAGGTCACGGGGACGAATACGAGATTTTAAGCTTAGGTGCCAGCTTGTGTACCCTCTAGCTTTTTTCCGTTTACCGTCCGATTTTCTCGCAAAAGGCAAAAGGGGACTCGCCAGCAGGTTAGCTTGTGTCAGGAAAAACAAAAAGTCATCTAGAGGTCAAAGGTCAAAGTCACGGGGAGGAATACGAGATGTTAAGCTTCGGTACCAGCATGGTGTACTCTCTATTTTTTCCGTTTACCGTCCGATTTGCGCGCAATGGGCAAAAAAGGACTCGCCGGCACATAAGCTTGTGTCAGGAAAAATAAAAAAATAACTTACAGGTCAAAGGTCAAGGTCACGGGGACGAATACGAGATTTAAAGCTTCGGTACTTGCTTGTGTACCCTCTAGTTTTGTTTTCGTTTAGTGTCCGATTTACTCGCAAAGAGCGAAAACGGACTCGCCGGCATCCCAGCTTGCGTCAGTAAAAACAAAAAATAATATGGAGGTCAAAGGTCAATGTCACAGGGACGAATACGAGATTTTAAGCTTCGTTACCAGCTTGTAAAAACCATGTATTTTTTTTTCTCGTGTGCCGTCTGATCTGCTCGCAAAAGGCAAAAAGGGACTCACCGGCAGGTTAACTTGTGTCAGTAAAAACAAAAAGTCATCCAGAGGTCAAAGGTCAAGGTAACGGGGACGAATACGATATTTTAAGCTTCGTTACCAGATTGTGTACCCTCTAGTTTTGTCGTTTACCGTCCGATTTGCTCGCAATGGGCAAAAAGGGACTAGCCGGCACGTTAGCTTGCGTCAGGGAAAAAATAACCTAGAGGTCAAAGATCAAGGTCACGGGGACGAATACGATATTTTAACCCTCGCCCTACGGGGTCCTTAAACGACCCCCCCCCCCCCCCCCCTCCGTGAGGTTTTTCTTGTATAACTGTTTACACATGCGGCACATCTTGCTGACATTTGCAGTAGCTGTGTTTACAACAATTATACATATGCTATAAAAGTTTCGTTGAAATTGGTTGAGAAATTTGGGAAATAATGACGTTTAGATGACGTCATGTTGTTGGAAAAACGATAAATGTTTGAAAAATGATAGAAAACAGAGTTTTAAAGCAAACTGCAAACGCAATTCAGCAATGATATGAAATATCATTTTCTTTAAAATGGCAATCTCGGATTTTCACAAATTTGAGTTTTTGACCCCTAAAATGAACAAAAACTGATTGTTTTGGAAAAATCACCACAAAATGACCCGAAACCGAAACCTAGAAATTGAACCGAAACCTAGAAATTGCATACCGTTAGATTCCAAATATGGCAGGCAGCATGTTTGTTCTTACCGCGTTCCTCTATCTTGCTTGGTTTGGAAGTTAACAAGGGGGGGGTCTTTTGAGGACCCCCCCCCCCCTCCGTAGGGTGAAGGTAAAAAAGCTCCCGTAGGGCGAGGGTTAACCCACGCCCTACGGGAGCTTTTTTCACCTTCGCCCTACGGGGGGCTGACAGGCCCCCCTGTTAACTTCCAAACCAAGCAACTTAGAACAATGCCGTTAGAACCATCATGTTGCCTGTCATGAGAGGAATCTAACAGTATGCGATTTTTAGGTTTTAGGTCAACGGTTGACCTTCCAGGTCAAGTGAATGACCTCAGATTTACCACGTCCAGAACAGCGATTTTGCTCTTCAGAAAACCTCAAAATTTGAAATTGATAAATGTAAATAAAAAGGCATGTTCCTAGACCAGTTTTAGCTCAGAAATACAGAAAAGGTAATTATTTGTTCGTATCTTGTAAAAAAAAGTCAAAAAAGTATTTTTGTTTAATGAAGTCATCAGTTGCTTACACTTAGGGAGCCATCACTCAGTCAAAAATGAAGATATTGCTTTGAAATAATTTGGTATTGGTATTGTCCATACCAAGTTCTCTCACATATTTTCCGGTTTTTCTAACATCTTTGAAAATTTTGATTTTGTGGGGATTTTTTCCCAAAAAAACAGTTTTTTTATTTTAGGGGTCAAAAACCCAAAATTATGCAAATCCGAGATTGCCATTTTAAAGAAAATGCCATTTTGTATCTTAAGTCATTTGCGTTTGCTATTTTCTTCAATACTCTGTTTTCTACATTTTTTCAAATATTTCTCGTTTTTTTTAACAACATGACGTCATCAAAACATGATTATCTCCCAAACTACTTAACAAATTTAAATTACATTTTTACAGAATACGTACAATTGTTTTAAACTCAGCTACCAAACATTTCAGAAAGATACGCCGCATGTGTAAAAAGTTATTCAAGAAAACCTCAGGGGGGCCTGTCACCCCCCCCCCCCCCGTAGGGCGAGGGTTAACCCGCGCGGCGCTGGGGGGTAAATTTTACCCCCCCCCTCCCGTATTTTCTCCATAACTTGAAAACTATGACATATATCGAAGTGAAACTTGCGGTATCTTATGGTGCATCAATTCTACATCTTGTGTTACAATTTTGTTGAAATTTGTGAGAATTTTAAGGAGATAATGACGTTTTAGTGACGTCATGTCATGTCATTTTTGGTGAAAAAACGTTAAATGTTTGAAAAATCGTAGAAAATAGCGTGTTGAGGAAAATCGCAAATAAAAGGCGTCGAAAGAAAGGAAATAACATTGTCTTTAACATGGCTATCTCAGATGTTCAAAATTTTGGGTTTTTGATCCCAAAAATGCAAAAAACTGATTTTGGGGGAAGAATTTCCACAAAAGTTTTTTGTTTGAAGATTTTCAAAAAACCGGAAGATATATTAGAGAACCGAGTATGAACGATGTTCAAACCAAATTTCAAAGCAATTGCTTTATTTTTGACTGACTTATGGCTCTAAGAATAAGTAACTCATGACGTCATTTTTTTAATTGCGTTTTTTGGCTTTTACTGACCAGATACAGACAAAAAAAAATGCCACCACTGTATTTTGAAGACAAAACTAGTATAGAAACATGCAATGTTTATTTAGATTAATCAATTTCAAATTTTGACCTTATTGTGACCTGACCTTGACCTGAGGGCGATTATATTGTGTTAGGCTGTGAAGTTGGCTGCTTCTATCGAATTATACGTGTAAAATAACCCATACAACATGTGTCGCATGGCTTTCGTAGACCTGTGACCTTTTGTGACCTGACCTTGACCTTGACCTTTGCTTAAAATTTCACTTTTACTTATGCGGGAGATGCATTATACATTTGGGAGCACTTTGTGAGATAATAGTTCGGATGGAGACCCCAGCGCCGCGCGGGTTAAGCTTCGGTACCAGCTTGTGTACCATCTAGTTTTTTCGTTGACCATCCGATTTGCTCGCAATGTGCAAAAGGGGACTTGCCGGCACGTTAGCTTGCGTCAAAAAAAAAAGAGGTCAAAGGTCAAGGTCATGGGGACGAATACGATATTTTAAGCTTCGGTACCAGCTTGTGTACTTTCTAGTTTTTTTCTCGTTTACCATCTGATTTGCTAGGAATGGGAAAAAAGGGACTCGCCGGCACGTTAGCTTGCGTCAGGAAAAAATCACCTAGAGGTCAAAGGTCAAGGTCACGGGAAAAATACGATATTTTAAGCTTTGGTACCAATTGTACCCTCTAGTTTTTTTTCGTTTACCGTCCGATTTGCTCGCAAATGGCAAAAAGGGACTTGCCTGCGAGTTAGCTTGCGTCAAGACAAACAGAAAGTCATCCAGAGGTCAAAGGTTATGGTCACTGGGACAAATACGAGATTGTAAGTTTCGGTGCCAGCTTGTGTACCCTCTAGTTTTTTTTGTTTGCCGTCCGATTTGCTCGCAAAGAGCAAAAATGGACTCGTCGGCACGTTAGCCTGCGTCAGAAACAAAAATCATCCAGAGGTCAAAGGTCAAGGTCACGGGGACGAATACGAGATTTTAAGCTTCGGTACCAGCTTGTGTACCCTCTAGTTTTTTCGTTTACCGTCCGATTTGCTCGCATTGGGCAAAAGAAGACTCGCCGGCACCCCAGCTTGCGTCAGGGAAAACAAAACAAAAATCCCCTAGAGGTCAAATGTCAAGGTCACGTGGGCGAATACGAAAATTAAAGCTTCGGTACCCGCTTGTTTACCCTCTAGCAAATCGGACGGCAAACAAAAACACCTAGAGGACACACAAGCTGGTACCGAAGCTTATAATCTCGTATTCGTCCCCGTGAACTTGACCTTTGACCTCTGGATGACTTTTTATTTTTGCTGACGCAAGCTAACGTGCCGGCGAGTCAGTTTTTGCTCTTTGCAAGCCAATCGGACGGAAAAACGAAACAAAAACTAGAGGATACACAAGCTGGTACCGAAGCTTAAAATCTCGTATTGGTCCCCCTAACCTTGACATTTGACCTCTAGATGATTTTTTTTTAGTTCCCTGGCGCAAGCTAACGTGCAGGCGAGTCCCTTTTTCCCATTCCGAGCAAATTGGATGGTAAACGAAAAAAAACTAGAAGGTACACATGCTGGTACCGAAGCTTAAAATCGCGTATTCGTCCCCGTAACCTTGACCTTTGACCTCTAGGTGATTTTTTGCTTTTCCTGACGCAAGGTAACGTGCCGGCTAGTCCCTTTTTGGTCTTTACGAGCAAATCGGACGGTAAACGAAAAACTAGAGGGCATAATCGACGAACATATATAAACAGCGTCGTTAGCGCCAATCTACTCAGTAAAACTGATCATAATGCATACCATTCGAAAGCGCAAAATTTTCCACAGATAATCAACCCAAAATAGTGCACCTGGGGCCCTAGGGGCCCAGCTAGGGCCGTTTCATATTTTGTCTTAGTTAAAGTTTTTCCCCTATAAAACGCTAGGAACCCAGTCGTGTTGCATACCATTCGAAAGCACTTAATTTTCCAAAGCTAATTAAATTATCAGAATGCAGCTGAAGGCCCTAGGGGCCAGCTAGGGCCGTTCCTATGTGTTGGCCCTATGGGGTGGCCCCTACGATTTCCTTCAAATTAACTCCATCGACTCTTCAGACCAAGAAAACAAATCTGGCTGAAGAAATATACCTGATCCTTTAAGATTAGGGCCCCTAGGGCCGATTAGGACCCCTTATAAGTTAAAGGGGCATTTGCCCAAAAAAACACATGGGCATTTGCACATGGGCATTTGGGCAAACACATTTGGGACATGGGACTCTTTACCTTACAACGGGGGACCTAATCGGCCATAGGGGCCCTAATCTTAAATGACCAGGTATATTTCTTCAGCCAGATGTGTTGTCTTGGTCTGAGGAGTGGATAGAGTAAATTTGAAGGAAATCGTAGGGGCCGCACCATAGGGACCACAAATAGGAACGGCCCTAGTTGGGCCCCTAGGGCTTCCAGCTGCGTTATAATGATTTATTTAGCTTTGGGGAATTAAGTGTTTTCGAATGATATGCAATTTGACTGGGTTTCCTAACGTTTTTTTAGGGGGGACAAAGGCTCCTTTACCTTATAAGGGGGTCCTAATCGGCCTTAGGGGGCCCTAATCTTAAATGACCAGGTATATTTCTTCAGACATATTTGTTTTCTTGGTCTGAGGAGGCGATAGAGTAATTTTGAACGAAATCGTAGGGGCCGCCCCATAGCGCCAACAAATACGAACGACCCTAGGGCCTTTAGGACGCCCATCTGCATTCTGATGGTTGCATTAGCTTTGGAAAATTTAGAGTTTTCGAATTATATGCAATTTGACTGGGTTTCCTAAAGTGTTTTTGGTACCTGGGCCCCTTTATCTAATAACGGGGGACGTAATCGGCCCTAGGGGCCCTAATCTTAAATGACCAGGTATATTTCTTCAGCCAGATTTGTTGTCTTGGTCTTAGGAATCGATAGAGTAAATTTGAAGGAAACCGTAGGGGTCACCCCATAGGACCAACAAATAGGAACGGCCCTAATTGGGCCCCTATGACTCCCATCTGCATTATAATGATTGCATTAGCTTTGGAAAATTAAGCGCTTTCGAATGATATGCAACTTGACTGGGTTTTCTAGCATTTGTTTGGGTGGCAAAGACCCCTTTACCTTATAAGGGTGGTCCTAATCGGTCCTAGCGGCCCTGGTCTTAAATGACCAGGTATATTTCTTCAGCCAGATTTGTTTTTTTTGGTCTGAGGAGTCGATAGAGTAAATTTGCAGGAAATCGTAGGGGCCGCCCTATAGGGCCAAAAAATAGGAACAGCCGTAGTTGGGTCCCTGGGCTTCCACCTGTACTCTGATGATTGAATTAGCTTTGGAAAATTGAGAGCTTTCGAATGATATGCAACTTGACTGGGTTTCCTAACGTGTATGGGGCAAAGGCCCCTTACCTTATAATGTGGTCCTAATCGGTCCTAGCGGCCCTAATTTTAAATGACCAGGTATATTTCTTCAGCCAGATTTGTTTTCTTGGTCTGAGGAGTCGATAGAGTAAATTTGAAGGAAATCGTAGGGCCGCCCCTTAGGCCCATACAATAGGAACAGCCCTAGTTGGGTCCCTAGGGCTCCCGGCTGTATTCTGATGATTGCATTAGGTTTGGAAAATTAAGTGCTTGCCAATGATAAGCAACTTTACTGGGTTTGCTAACTTTTTTTGGGGGGACAAAGGCTTCTTTACCTTATAAAGTGGGTTCTAATCGGCCCTAGCGGCCCTAATGTTAAATGCCCAGGTATATTTCTTCAACCAGATTTGTTTTCTTGGTCTGAGGAGTCGATATTGTACATTTGAAGGAAATCATAGTGGCCGCCCCAATAACCCCATCGTGCCAAAAAATAGGAACGGCCCTAGTTGGGCACCTAGGACTCTCAGCTGCATTATAATTATTGCATTACTTTGGAAAATTAAGCGCTTTCGAATGCTATGCAACTTGACAGGGTTTCCTAGCGTGTGTTTTGGGGGCAAAGACCTATTTACCTTATAAGGGGGTCCTAATCGGCGCTAGGGGCCCCAATCTTAAATAACCAGGCATATTTCTTCAGCCAGATTTGTTTTCTTGGTCTGAGGAGTCGAAAGTGTAAATTTTAAGGAAATCATAGGGGCCGCCCCTTAGGGCCAACACATAGGAACGGCCCTAGTTGGGCCCCTAGGACTCCAAGCGGCGTTATAATTATTGCATTACTTTGTAAAATTAAGCGCTTTCGAATGATATGCAACTTGACTGGGTTTCCTAATGTTTTTGGGGGCAAAACCCCGTTTACCTTATAAGGGGATCCTAATCGGCCCTAGGGGGCCCTAATCTTAAATGACCAGGTATATTTATTCAGCCATATTTGTTTTCTTGGTGTGAGGAGTCGATAGTATACATTTGAAGGAAATCGCCCCTCAGGGCCAAACAATAGGAACGGCCCTAGTTGGGCCCCTAGGACTCTCAGCTGCATTATAATGATTGCATTACTTTTGGAAATTAAGCGCTTTCGAATGCTATGCAACTTGACAGGGTTTCCTAGCGTTTGTTTGGGGGCAAAGACCCCTTTACCTTATAAGGGGGGGGTCCTAATCGGCGCTAGGGGCTTATCTTAAATAACCAGGTATATTTCTTCAGACAGATTTGTTTCCTTGGTGTGAGGAGTCGATAGTGTAAATTTGAAGGAAATCGTAGGGGCCGCCCCTTAGGGCCGACAAATAGGAACGGCCCTAGTTGGGCCCCTAGGACTCTCAGCGGCGTTATAATTATTGCATTACTTTGTAAAATTAAGCGCTTTCGAATGATATGCAACTTGACTGGGTTTCCTAACGTTTGTTGGGGGCAAAGGCCCCTTTACCTTATAAGGGGATCCTAATCGGCCTTAGGGGGCCCTATTCTTAAATGACCAGGTATATTTCTTCAGCCAGATTTGTTTTCTTAGTCTGAAGAGTCGATAGAGTAAATTGGAAGGAAATCGTAGGGGCCGCCCCGTAGGACCAAAAAATAAGAACGGCCCTAGTTCAGCCCATATGGCTCCCAGCTGCATTCCGATGATTGCATTAGCTTTGGAAGATTGAGGGATTTTGAATTATGTGCAATTTGACTGTTAAACGTTTACGTTTTTTTTACAAAGGCCCTTTACCTTATAAGGGGTCCTAATCGGCCCTAGGGCCCCTAATCTTAAATGACCAGGTATATTTCTTCAGCCAGATTTGTTTTCTTTGTCTGAGGAGTTGATAGTGTAAATTTGAAGGAAATCGTAGGGGTCGACCCATAGGGCCAAAAAATAGCATCGGCCCTAGTTGGGCCCCTAAGATTCCCATCGGCATTCTGATGATTGCATTAGCCTTGGGAAATTAATTGCTTTATAATGATATGCAACTTGACTGGGTTTCCTAACGTTTTTGGGGGGCAAAGGCCTCTTTACCTTATAAAGGGGGTCCTAATCGGCCCTAGGGGCCCTAATCTTAAATGGCCAGGTATATTTATTCAGCCATATTTGTTTTCTTGGTCTGAGGAGTCGATGTTGTAAATTTGAAGAAAATCGTAGGGCCGTGCCATAGGGCTAAAGAGTAGGAACGGCCCTAGTTGGGCCCCTAGGGCCCTCATCTGCATTCTGATGATTTAATTAGCTTTGGAAAATTGAGTGTTTTCGAATGGTATGAAACACGACTGGGTTCCTAGCGTTGTATAGGGGAAACCCCCCTTTCAATCAGACAAAATATGAAACGGCCCTAGCTGGGCCCCTAGGGCACCAGGTGCATTATGTTGGGTTAATTATCTGTGGAAAATTTAGCGCTTTCGAATGGTATGCATTATAATCAGTTTTACTGAGTAGATTAGCGCTAACGACGCTGTTTATATATGTTCGTCGATTATACCATGAGGACATACAGTTTGTTGGCATTTGTGGCCGTTCTATGGGATGACCAGTGTTTTCACATATTTTTTTGGAAAGGGGACTTCTTTCTATACATGCTCTGTGAAATTCAACCCGGGCTGAGCGGCCGTCGATCCCTGCTGAACCCCTGCTGAATCAGGGTAATAGAACAACGGGTAGAACAGTAAGGAATGTAACGCCCAAATGAATTAGACAAGATATCATTTTTATCGTAATTTTTTTGTCTATTATAAATTAAAGGTATTGTTTGCTATCCATAACTTCTATTTCCGTAGATTACATCCTTATTTATTTAATTAAACGCCAGCAAATATACGAAGTAGTGTCAAAGTAGTGTATTTGCAGTACATGTAGCATTTGGAAGCGATGATATAAAATTTACTACGAAATAGTTACGTTCATCAATTTAGTTCAACGTGCACATTCACATTCGCGTGACACATTCACGGTACCCGCGGTACACACTGATCATAATGAAATTTGGCAGACTAACAGAGCTATTCCTCCTCTCTCAGAATATATATGTGTGTATTTGTGACATTCAAAATCATAGCAGATATCGTCAGTTACAGTTCAAGTTCATAGGGGTTATCTGAGGTCATGAAAATGGCGGACCACGTCGATTTCGATACAAATTTGTACAATCATAGTACAAAATAGACTCAATTCAAAAATAATATCTTTCAGTTATGACATTCAAAATGGCGTCCAAAAATGACATTCATAGTTCAAGGTCAAATCGGCGGACCCCGTTGATTTTTACCAAATTTGGCAGACAACTAGAGCTTTTCTTCCTCTTTCAGAAAATATATGTGTCTATCTGTAACGTTCAAAAATAGAATAGATATGTGTCATCAAAGCTTGCGGTCATTGTGGGCAAAAACGGTCATTAAGATGGCGGTCCCCTCGGATTGCGTTGAGAATCGGCACAAACAATGACCTTAGGAAGCTCCACAATGTCACCAAATGGCTATTCGTGACATTTTCAAATAAAGCTTCCAGGGGCGTCCACACTTTGAAAATGGCACCTCCCCACGTGTTAACATGTGATCAGTCAGAGCCATAGGAACTATAGCAGTACTCCACCTATAAATTCAAAACTTGGCATATATATATACAGGAGGCATGTATGCAGATTTTGAGAAAGTGATTAGTTGTGGCATTCAAAGCCATTCACACCACATGACATGGAAATATGTTCAAAATGTAAAATCGATAGAAAATTGCGAAAATCCTCTCTCAGCGGTGATTAACGCGATTGCACAGCGCAAAAATGTGCATGTTCCATAAACGTGCGTCCGTGTATTCCAATGATGGGTCTTTTTGCCTATAAATATTTATTAGATTGCCTACAAAGGCAAAAATGCATATTCGCGAATGTCCATTTTGATATTCGGCACATTCGCGGTCCCCTCGGATTACGTCGATAATCGGCACAAACTTTGACCTTAGGCAGCTCCACAATGTCACCCAATGGCTATTCGTGACATTTTCAAATAAAGCCTCCAGGGGCGTCCACACTTTGAAAATGGCACCTCTCCACGTGTTAACATGTGATCAGTCAGAGCCATAGAAATTATAGCAGGACTCCACCGATCAATTCAGAACTTGGCTTCACCCGACACCCACGGTGAATGCCCCGCCCCACCCGACACCCACGGTGAGTGCCCCGCGCCACCCGACACCCACGGTGAGCGCCCCGCTCCACCCGACACCCACGGTGATTGCCCCGCTCCACCCACGGTGAATTCCCCGCTTCACCCGACACCCACGGTGAGTGCCCCGCTCCACCCGACACCCACGGTGAGTGCCCCGCTCCATCCGACACCCACGGTGAGTGCCCCGCTCCATCCGACACTCACGGTGATTGCCCCGCTCCACCCACGGTGAATGCCCCGCTCCACCCGACACCCACGGTGAGTGCCCCGCTCCACCCGACACCCACGGTGAGTGCCCCGCTCCATCCGACACCCACGGTGAGTGTCCCGCTCCATCCGACACCTACGGTGAGTGCCCCGCTCCACCCGACACCCACGGTGAGTGCCCCGCTCCATCCGACACCCACGGTGAGTGCCCCGCTCCACCCGACACCCACGGTGAGTGCCCGCTCCACCTGACACCCACGGTGAGTGCCCCGCTCCACCCGACTCCCACGGTGAGTGCCCCGCTCCACCCGACACCCACGGTGAATGCCCCGCATCCATCCATCCGACACCCACGGTGTCGGATGGAGCGGGGCATTCACCGTAGGTGTCGGATGGAGCGGGGCACTCACCGTGGGTGTCGGATGGAGCGGGGCACTTACTGTGGGTGTCGGGTGGAGCGGGGCACTCACCGTGGGTGTCGGATGGAGCGGGGCATTCACCGTGGGTGTCAGATGGAGCGGGGCATTCACAGTGGGTGTCGGGTGGTGCGGGGCACTCACCGTGGGTGTCGGATGGAGCGGGACACTCACCGTGGGTGTCGGATGGAGCCGGGTCCTCACCGTGGGTGTCGGATGAAGCGGGATACTCGCCGTGGGTGTCGGGTGGAGCGGGGCATTCACCGTGGGTGGAGCGGGGCAATCACCGTGGGTGTCGGATGGAGCGGGGCACTCACTGTGGGTGTCGGGTGGAGCGGGGCACTCACCGTGGGTGTCGGATGGAGCGGGGCATTCACCGTGGGTGTCAGATGGAACGGGGCATTCACAGTGGGTGTCGGGTGGTGCGGGGCACTCACCGTGGGTGTCAGATGGAGCGGGACACTCACCGTGGGTGTCGGATGGAGCCGGGTCCTCACCGTGGGTGTCGGATGAAGCGGGATACTCGCCGTGAGTGTCGGGTGGAGCGGGGCATTCACCGTGGGTGGAGCGGGGCAATCACCGTGGGTGTCGGATGGAGCGGGGCACTCACCGTGGGTGTCGGGTGGAGCGGGGCACTCGCCGTGGGTGTCAGATGGAGCGGGACACTCACCGTGGGTGTCGGATGGAGCCGGGTCCTCACCGTGGGTGTCGGATGAGGCGGGATACTCGCCGTGGGTGTCGGGTGGAGCGGGGCATTCACCGTGGGTGGAGCGGGGCAATCACCGTGGGTGTCGGATGGAGCGGGGCACTCACCGTGGGTGTCGGGTGGAGCGGGGCACTCACCGTGGGTGTCGGATGGAGCGGGGCACTCACCGTGGGTGTCGGATGGAGCGAGGTACTTACCGTGGGTGTCGGATGGAGCGGGGCACTCTCCGTGGGTGTCGGATGGAGCGGGGCACTCACCGTGGGTGTCGGATGGAGCGAGGTACTTACCGTGGGTGTCGGATGGAGCAGGGCACTCTCCGTGGGTGTCGGATGGAGCGGGGCACTCACCGTGGGTGTCGGATGGAGTGGGACACTCACCGTGGGTGTCGGGTGGAGCGGGGCACTCACCGTGGGTGTCGGATGGAGCGGGGCACTCACCGTGGGTGTCGGATGGAGCGGGCACTCATCGTGGGTGTCGGATGGAGCGGGGCACTCACCGTGGATGTCGGATGGAGCGGGGCACTCACCGTGGGTGTCGGGTGGAGAGGGGCATTCACCGTGGATGGAGCGGGGCACTCACCGTGGGTGTCGGATGGAACGGGACACTCACCGTGGGTGTCAGGTGGAGCGGGGCACTCACCGTGGGTGTCGGATGGAGCGGGCACTCACCGTGGGTGTCGGATGGAGCGGGGCACTCACCGTGGATGGAGCGGGGCACTCACCGCGGGTGTCAGATGGAGCGGGGCACTCACCATGGGTGTCGGATGGAGCGGGACACTCACCGTGGGTGTTAAATAGAGCAAGGTACTCACCGTGGGTGTCGGATGGAGCGGGGTACTCACCGTGAGTGTCGGGTGGAGCGGGGCACTCACCGTAGGTGTCGGATGGAGCGGGGCACTCACCGTGGGTGTCGGATGGAGCGGGGCACTCGTTGTGGGTGTCGGGTGAAGCGGGGCATTCACCGTGGGTGGAGAGGGGCAATCACCGTGGGTGTCGGATGGAGCGGGGCACTCACCGTGGGTGTCGGGTGGAGCGGGGCACTCACCGTGGGTGTCGGGTGGAGAGGGGCAATCACCGTGGGTGTCGGATGGAGCGGGGCACTCACCGTGGGTGTCGGATGGAGCGGGGCACTCACCGTGGGTGTCGGGTGGAGCGGGGCACTCACCGTGGGTGTCGGGTGGAGCGGGGCATTCACCGTGGGTGGAGCGGGGCAATCACCGTGGGTGTCGGATGGAGGGGGCACTCACCGTAGGTGTCGGATAGAGCGGGGCACTCACCGTGGGTGTCGGATGGAGCGGGGCACTCGCCGTGGGTGTCGGGTGGAGCGGGGCACTCACCGTGGGTGTCGGATGGAGCCGGGTCCTCACCGTGGGTGTCGGGTGGAGCCAAGTTCTGAATTGATCGGTGGAGTCCTGCTATAGTTTCTATGGCTCTGAATGATCACATGTTAACACGTGGAGAGGTGCCATTTTCAAAGTGTGGACGCCCCTGGAGGATTTATTTGAAAATGTCACGAATAGCCATTGGGTGACATTGTGGAGCTGCCTAAGATCAATGTTTGTGCCAATTTTCGACTCAATCCGAGGGGACCGTGAATGTGCCGAATATCAAAATGGACATTCGCGAATATACATTTTTGCGTTTGTAGGCAATCTAATAAATATTTATAGGCAAAAAGACCCATCATTGGAATACACGGACGCACGTTTATGGAACATGCACATTTTTGCGCTGTGCAATCGCGTTAATCACCGCTGAGAGAGGATTTTTGCAATTTTATATCGATTTCACATTTTGAACATATTTCCAGGTCATGTGGTGTGACTCGCTTTGAGTGTCACAACTAATCACTTTTTCAAAATCTGTATACATGCCTTCTGCGTATATATGCCAAGTTTTGAATTGATCGGTGGAGTGCTGCTATAGTTTCTATGTCTCTGACTGATCATATGTTAACACGTGGAGAGGTGCCATTTTCAAAGTGTGGACGCCCTGGATGCTTTATTTGAAAATGTCACGAATAGTCATTTAGTGAGATTGTGGAGCTGCCTAAGGTCAATGCTTGTGCTAATTTTCGACGTAATCTGAGGGGACCGCGAATGTGCCGAATATCAAAATGGACATTCGCGAATATGCATTTTTGCCTTTGTAGGCGAGCTAGTAAATATTTTTAGAGCAAAAGACACGTCATTGGAATACACGGACGCACGTTCGTGTCACATGCACAATTTTTTTGTGGTGCAATTGCGTAAATCACCGCTGAGAGACGATTTTTGCAATTTTCTATCGATTTCATATTTTGAACATATTTCTGGGTCATGTGGTGTGACTGGCTTTGAATGTCACAACTAATCACTTTCTCAAAATCTGTATACATGCCTCTTGCGTAGATATGCCAAGTTTTGAATTGATCGTTGGAGTCCTGCTATAGTTCCTATGGCTCTGAATGATCATATGTTAACACGTGCCATTTTCAAAGTGTGGACGCGCCTGGAGGCTTTATTTGAAAATGTCACGAATAGCCATTTGGTGACATTGTGGAGCTGCCTAAGGTCAATGTTTGTGCCGATTCTCAACGCAATCTGAAGGGACCGCCATCTTAATGACCGTTTTTGTCCACAATGACCGCAAGCTTTGATCACCCATATCTCTTTTATTTTTGAACGTCACAGATAGACACATATATTTTCTGAAAGAGGAAGAAGAGCTCTAGTTGTCTGCCAAATTTGGTAAAAATCAACGGGGTCCACCGATTTGACCTTGAACTATGAATGTCATTTTTGGACGCCATTTGGAATGTCATAACTGGAGGATACTATTTTTGAATTGAGTCTATTTTGTACTATGATTGTACACATTTTCGTCGAAATCAACGGGGTCCGCCATTTTCATGACCTCAGATAACCCCTATGACCTTGAACTGTAACTGCCGATATCTCCTATGATTTTGAATGTCACAAATACTCACATACATTTTCTGAGAGAGGAGGAATAGTTCTGTTAGTTTGCCAAATTTAATTATGATCAGTGTGTACCGCGGGTACCGTGAATGTGTCATACGAATGTGAATGTGCACGTCGAACTAAATTGATGAACGTGAAATAGTTGTCCAATTAGTGTAGATTTCAGTACTGTAGTAGTATTTGGAAGCGGTCAGCGGTCGTTCCGACATTTTTTAACCCCCAACTCCCATGCCCATTAAACGCCCGAAATATCGAAAAATGATAAGAAAAACGTTGTAGCTAAGGCTTGTAGTTATCTGTTCCAGAAGTGGGATTTAAAATATATACCATAGGTTACGAGCCAGCCTTGTCTGAAAATCCTCGATTTAACATTGGAACCCTATGGTGTAGTGGGTTTTTTAACGCCCAAACGCCCGAGTGCTGCCAACAATTACTGGTGGGGGCTTATTGCTGCTGAATCCCTGCTTACTTCCGGTACATACTTCCACTCGAACTAAACGAATCTTTTGCGCCATAAATAGTCTTGTTCGGGATGTGAGTTTTTAGCTTGTATTAGCGATATTCGCAGAATTACAACATGCTAATTTGTTCAAAAGATGACCTTCAGTCAACTCTGCAAGCTTTGAGCACCACTAGCCTGTTTGTAATCATTTTGGGAAAGTGGCAACTCACGAGGCGCGTCTTCGGTTTCGTTTCACAAAGAGTATTGTTGAGTATCAAGGCCATAGAGACTGTTGTGTATGCAGTGGATGCATAGAAGTGGATGTTCGTGGGTTAATATAAGTTGAAGTACCCTGCTTGGGAGAGTAGCCGTGGTGAGTACTGTTGCAACAATTATGTATGAGTTGTAGTTTGTTGTGTGATAAGAGGCTCATTAGTGACATCAGGCTCTTTAGGTGGCTGCCTGCCAGGCAGGTATTTTATACTGAATACTTATGACAATGCATGGAATTTATTTTAGCCTATCTGGCTCAAAAAACCTTTATTGAAATCTTATTGATTGGATAAGGTGCTAGGATCAGGGCCTTTGTTAAGGACTAGGAGAGCTTGTCAAAGAGAGGTAATGATCTTTTTATACAAAAATAGTTATTACTTGAAATAGGCCAGACTGCAAAGAATGGTGTGCATCTTCTTAAATCTACTGTGGGTGAACACGCTCTGGGCCCGACGAGGCTATGCGCCCTAACCTAACAAGAACAAGATCTACTGTGGGTGGTGGGGACCATAACAGTCTAGGTGGCTGCCTGCCAGGCAGGTATTTTATACTGAATACTCATGACAATGCATGGAATTTCTTTTAGCCTATCTGGCTCAAAAAACCTTTTTTGAAATTGTCTATGGTCAAATTGTCTATGGTCTATGGTCTAAAATGACTATGGTCAAATTGTCTATTTTTGGAAAGTTTCCATTTTTGAAAATTACTTCTATAAATGGGAACACACTTTCCAAAAATGGGAATGCTGGTGACGTAAACGTTCCCATTTATGGAAAATATTGGGAGTCCCTAGCATTCTAGAGATTTTTGCATTTCATGTCTAAAAAGCGCAAGTTTTACCTGGCGGATTCGGATTTTGCATAGTGATGTGCATCTTTTACCCCTTGAAGTAAAAATTCCACCCTTGAAGTCTCACCTTTTTTTTCTCATTTACATCAACGTCTGCTAGACATAGAACTCTGGGAATATTCATTTTTTGTTAAATATTTAGGGAATATTTGGCAATGAAAGCATTTGTATGCTATTCAGCATATTGTGTTTAGTGATGGCATGACCTTGCTGAGGCGGTTCCCATTATGAATCGCCATGTTCAGCCGATTGTGGCGTAATGTGGTGCTGGGTTGGCAAGGCATGTGGTGAGACTAAATAGATATTTTGTGTGATTTTGATTTGTTTTATATGCCTAATTGTGGTCATTTTGGAAAAACGAGTGCTCATTTTCCCTTATATATAATAATGTTGTTCCTTTAACGTAATATTTCTTTAATAACATTGTTCTTTATGTTGGGTTTCGCACTCTGGGTTGCCATGCTCAATGGTGGATATAATTTGGGGTGATGTATTTATATGATTGAGCAATATAAATTAATTTGTTAAACATCAATGATATTTCAGTGTTTGAATTACAATGTTTGACCAGCTTGACAGGAGCTTCACCACTGACTTCACATGGTCTATGAAAAACTAGAGAGTTAAAAGCAGGGAAAATGACTTCCTACTGGGCCAGTATGCAAAACGTGGCAGAAACGTCAACAAGATATTTGGGGCAGCCCAAATCCTGCCCCAAATGGGGCAGCAAGCTGCCCCATTTCAGTTGGGGACACTATGGTAAAAGTTTCTATTTTTGGAAACTTTTCCATTTTTGGAAAATGTGTTCCCATTTATAGAAGTAATTTCCAAAAATGGAAACTTTCCAAAAATAGACAATTTGACCATAGTGTCCCCGACTGCTAAACCCAGCATTAGTTATTAGTTAATCCCTATAATATACCTACCAATCTATAGGAAATATCACATTTAGTAACTATGAGTGTCTTCCCCAAGACACTTTGCACTATAACTAATTCTAACGTCAATCAATTAATATCCTGCTGCTTCCGTCGCCTCGCCCGTCGCCAAATTTGGTTTACATTCCTGCTGACGACGACCGACCTTGATACAACAAGCTTTCTTTTATGTCTTTATTTATGTTTTTATAGATGGCCTGGCTATGATGTCACATAACTCACTAAACCCTATCATGCTCTCACTAAACCTCTGTTCCTGGCAGAGCGCAGGACTTGTATTTGAGACCGAAGGTCAACTGCACAAAGGCCGCCACCACGACGTGACCTTGCATGTCAATCACTGGCACACAAAATTATGCTGCTGCATTTTCACTCGTAAAATTAATTGTTCCAATGACGACATGACGCATGGACGATTTTTTTTATTTTTTATATGCCGCCACCCATTAACAGGTGACCAGGAGTGCCCCCGCCCTCGATCCCATCGACGCACATCACCTTACGTTAACACCAGAGAACAAAAGAGAAAATGTTGCGGCACTCCCACTTCCCAGCTAGGAAATGGAAGAAGAAATAAAAAAGCAAATGAAGAGAGAAAGGCTAAGTGGATTTTTTACTGATATTTCATCAATGTATGCCTTACACTGACAGAAAGGGAATTATAAGGTTAGTGACCCTCTTAAAATAATGGCCTTTTCTGGAAAAAGAACTATACCTTGAAATTGAGGGAAGAGATTATGTAAGCACAATCAATGCTCCAAAGTGAATGTCCGTAGACACTTGCCAGTTATAGGGACCATTGAATATTGCATGGTTGGCATAGTTAGCATGGGTCAGGGTGCACACCCCTATGCTATTGACTAGATCCTGCTTTGCCAGCACTGTAGGAGTTTGGTGTGTGAACTTATCAACTGAGTTGCAAGGGAAGACACATAGGTAACATAACCTAACACAACCTTACATTCAGGTCCCAAATATGATCTTGGTTAAACTTGTGAAAATAATTATGTTGAGTAACACAATAATTAGTTTGAGTAGGATATGAAGATATTTCAAATTGTACATTATACACATTCATTCCTGATATATCAGTGTTTCTAATTTTGTTGATGCCAATATGTATGATTTTCTTTGCAGGTGTTTGATCCTATTTTACCATGAGACTTACTCTCACAACAGTGGCTGGGGAGCTGTACCAGCTGGATGTCAGCCATGACCTGGAACTGGAGAACCTCAGGGCATTTGTGCAGGTCAGTAGGCTTGATTCCCCTCTGCTATTTGTGTTTGTTTGCCTAAAAATGGCACATTGCTCTAAAAATGGAAATGTATTTCAAGCCACAGCAATACCTGAAATTCATTGACCATTTATAGTGAGGGTGGCCAGTAACTCAAAGATGCCTCAAAATGATATAATAATCAAATAATTCAGGTAATAAAAAAAAAATCGTCAGTGCAGAATCTGAATTAGTCTCTGCAACTCTATTAATTGCAATGATTGCTTTGCTAGTAAATTATTCCCAACAATTATGACTTCACACAATTTTACATGAGAGCAGCAGATAACAGTGCATATTCAGCATTATCTCGCCACTTCTGTTGGCGACAACTGCTATTTTCATGTCACTAACTACTCAACTGTCTTACTCAACCTACCCACCTACATTACCATTTACCAATGGTCTAAACCACACCACCCCTACCCCTCGCTCGTATCTCGCTCGTATCTTGCTCGTCACACTCCTCGCTCGTATCTTGCTCGTCACACTCCTCGCTCGTATCTCGCTGGTATCTCGCCGCAGGTGGAGACGGGGATCAGCTCGGACCAGATGATCCTGCTGCACGACGGCCGCCGGCTCACCGACGACACAAAGAACCTCCGCCAGATGGGCATCAATGAGGACGACGTGCTGCTGGTGGAGGCCTTCGATCCTCCCGTCGGCGCGCCGCCTTCCGCGGATCTTCTCACAGGTACGGAGCGTGCTGCTGTCCCCTGAATCGGCCGGCGTGTCGCTGTGTGTCAGGTACGGAGCTTGCTGCTGTCCCCCTGAATCGGCCGGCGTGTCGCTGTGTGACAGGTACGGAGCGTGCTGCTGTCCCCCTGAATCGGCCGGCGTGTCTCTGTGTGTAACATGCTTATTGTGCAGGTGCTATGGTGTTCGGTCAGTCATGTGGAGTGGTGCTAGAAGCTATGGATAGGATTTTATAAGTGCACAAATACTTGCATTCCTAGTACATGAAATAGCACTGACATCCCATATACTTATCTTGCTGAATTAATTTCCCCACATCACATTGGGCTGTATCCGTACAGCCGACATTAGCGAGACATCCAGGTGTGCCGGGCACGTCCCAGTCACCCTGGTGCTGGGAGCCACACTCACAGTACGTCATCCCGCCGACAGGTGGCGGCGCCTCCGGTGCAGGCGGCGCGTCGGCGGCCCAGCAGGACGATCCCCGGTTCATCCGCGATATGTTCCTGGCAAACCGGGACCAGCTGGCTCTGCTGAAGCAGAACAACCCGCGCCTGGCCGACGCCCTACTCAGCAACGACCTCGGTCAGTAGTGCGCATGCGCGGCTTCTCGGAAGGGGAGAGGCATGGACCGTTTTTTTAAAAGATGGAGGTGGTGGCGTTGGGCTGTTCATGGAGCGGGCCTCGTATTACTTTGGGATAGTACAGTTTGGTAAAAGTGAACAGAATGCAAAAGAGGAATTATTTGATTAAGAAAACTTGTTAATAGGTCAGGTTTAATGTGCAAAGAGATATTAGGACGTTAATTGTGGACTGAATCTTAAGAGCTGTGTCAGATATTCGGTGACTGGCGCCTTGGTGACTGACGTATATCCGATATAGTATCTAGCGACAAATGTTTCTGTCCACCCTCCTCACGTCTCCGTTTCCACATCGCCCACAGAGAGGTTCACAGCCGTGCTGAACGAGCAGCAGAAGGCTCGCTCGGACCGGGAGCGAATGCGCACGCGCATGATGGCTGCGGATCCGTTCGACGCCGAGGCACAGCGTCTGATCGCCGAGGAGATCAAGCAGAAGAACATCGACGCCAACATGGAGGCGGCGCTGGAGCACAACCCGGAGAGCTTCGGCTCGGTAGTGATGCTGTACATCAACTGCAGGGTCAACGGGCACCCGGTCAAGGCGTTCATCGACTCCGGTGAGGAGGGCGGGTTATGTGCGGCTGGTGTTTGTAGTTTTCCAGGTGGGTCGGAAGTCGTATGGTATATTTTGTCCGTTGGACGGTCAGACAACTTCTCTGTCGGCGGCGAACGGCGTCGAGTCCCGTCACAGAATATCGGTTAAAGGCATGTTTGCAAAGCTTATCGTGTTGGATCTCACGGTACGTCACATGTGCCCGAGTATCAAGTCGTTGCACGCCATGTCGGTCATATCCTCCTACCTCAAGTCCCATGGTCTTATTCTACCCTGTTGCAGATTCTGTCATAACTCACAATGTCATAATTACCATCAGAATAACACTCACAGCCATACACGGCTACTACATGTCACATTACTCCTCGTGATGTTTCAGCGGCTTAGCATCGGGTCATGTAACATTACGCCCACCCGACGCCATGACGCTGATATCCCGCCTCCTGTAGCATGGGCGCGCTGACCACCATCATGTCAGCCGCCTGTGCTGAACGGTGCCACATCATCACATCACATATTCAATCACATCACACATCACTATGTCCGGCAGGCGCGCTGACCACCATCATGTCAGCCGCCTGTGCTGAACGGTGCCACATCATCACATCACATATTCAATCACATCACACATCACTATGTCCGGCAGGCACGCTGACCACCACCATCATGTCAGCCGCCTGTGCTGAACGGTGCCACATCATCACATCACATATTCAATCACATCACACATCACTATGTCCGGCAGGCACGCTGACCACCATCATTCATGTCAGCCGCCTGTGCTGAACGGTGCCACATCATCACATCCCATATTAAATCACATCACTATGTCTGACAGGCGCGCAGACCACCATCATGTCAGCCGCCTGTGCTGAACGGTGCCACATCATCACATCACATATTAAATCACATCACACATCACTATGTCTGACAGGCGCGCAGACCACCATCATGTCAGCCGCCTGTGCTGAACGGTGCCACATCATCACATCCCATATTAAATCACATCACACATCACTATGTCCGGCAGGCGCGCAGACCACCATTATGTCAGCCGCCTGTGCTGAACGGTGACACATCATCACATCCCATATTCAATCACATCACTATGTCCAGCAGGCGCGCAGACCACCATCATGTCAGCCGCCTGTGCTGAACGGTGCCACATCATCACATCACATTAAATCACATCACACATCACTATGTCTGACAGGCGTGCAGACCACCATCATGTCAGCCGCCTGTGCTGAACGGTGCCACATCATCACATCCCATATTAAATCACATCACACATCACTATGTCTGACAGGCGTGCAGACCACCATCATGTCAGCTGCCTGTGCTGAATGGTGCCACATCATCACATCCCATATTAAATCACATCACACATCACTATGTCTGACAGGCGCGCAGACCACCATCATGTCAGCCGCCTGTGCTGAACGGTGCCACATCATCACATCACATATTAAATCACATCACACATCACTATGTCTGACAGGCGCGCAGACCACCATCATGTCAGCCGCCTGTGCTGAACGGTGCCACATCATCATATCCCATATTAAATCACATCACACATCACTATGTCTGACAGGCGCGCAGACCACCATCATGTCAGCCGCCTGTGCTGAACGGTGCCACATCATCACATCACATATTAAATCACATCACACATCACTATGTCTGACAGGCGCGCAGACCACCATCATGTCAGCCGCCTGTGCTGAACGGTGCCACATCATCATATCCCATATTAAATCACATCACACATCACTATGTCTGACAGGCGCGCAGACCACCATCATGTCAGCCGCCTGTGCTGAACGGTGCCACATCATGCGACTGGTGGACACCCGCTGGAGCGGCATCGCCAAGGGAGTGGGCACCCAGCGCATCCTGGGCCGCGTTCACATGGGGCAGATTCAGATCGAGGATGTGTTCCTCACGTCGTCGTTCTCGATCCTCGAGGAGCAGCCCATGGACATGCTGCTGGGACTGGACATGCTGAAGAGACATCAGGTGAGGAGAGTGAGGAGAGGAGGGTTGTGTGGAGGGAGAGATGTGATGCCGGTCCGGAAGCCTGTAACTCTCATCCCCGGCGTGCAGTTTGCGGTTTCGCTTGTTCTCTATCTCTGGTAGTATGTTTCTGCTTTACGAAGCTAGTTGGTTGCTTTCCAAGATCTGAAATCACAGTAATGTAGACATGCCATTAATTTGTGCTATTTGCCGGCACTGGAACACATGGAAGTCGATAACGATGCTGAACACATGTAGAGAGTCAGACATCCTTCACTGTGTTACTCATTGGCCCTGAACAATGTGAGACTATAGCTAGTTAAAATATGTCGCAACGGCATGACAACGCGTCAATAAAACATTGCGAGCTCCTTCAGAGTGGTGGAAGCTGTGATCCATTACAATGGGAAACCGCAGTTACCTAACACGAACCATACCAGCTGTCTCTTGGCTTCCTGCTGACTTCTGGCCTTTCCGATCAACCCCTGTGAACGACGCCTTCTTAACCCGGCATTGTCTGGGGTCTCAGCAGAACACCATTGACGGGGGGGCGTTAACCCGGCATTGTCTGGGGTCTCAGCAGAACACCATTGACTGGGGGGGGGGGGGGGCGTTAACCCGGCATTGTCTGGGGTCTCAGCAGAACACCATTGACTGGGGGGGGGGGGGGGCGTTAACCCGGCATTGTCTGGGGTCTCAGCAGAACACCATTGACGGGGGGGGGGCGTTAACCCGGCATTGTCTGGGGTCTCAGCAGAACACCATTGACTTGGGGGGGGGGGGCGTTAACCCGGCATTGTCTGGGGTCTCAGCAGAACACCATTGACGGGGGGGGGCGTTAACCCGGCATTGTCTGGGGTCTCAGCAGAACGCCATTGACGTGGGGGGGGGGGGGGGGGGGCGTTAACCCGGCATTGTCTGGGGTCTCAGCAGAGCACCATTGACTAGGGGGGGGGCGTTAACCCGGCATTGTCTGGGGTCTCAGCAGAACACCATTGACGGGGGGGGGCGTTAACCCGGCATTGTCTGGGGTCTCAGCAGAACACCATTGACGGGGGGGGGGGGGGCGTTAACCCGGCATTGTCTGGGGTCTCAGCAGAACACCATTGACGGGGGGGGGGCGTTAACCCGGCATTGTCTGGGGTCTCAGCAGAACACCATTGACGGGGGGGGGGGCGTTAACCCGGCATTGTCTGGGGTCTCAGCAGAACACCATTGACGGGGGGGGGGGCGTTAACCCGGCATTGTCTGGGGTCTCAGCAGAACACCATTGACGGGGGGGGGGGGGGCGTTAACCCGGCATTGTCTGGGGTCTCAGCAGAACACCATTGACGGGGGGGGGCGTTAACCCGGCATTGTCTGGGGTCTCAGCAGAACACCATTGACGGGGGGGGGGGGCGTTAACCCGGCATTGTCTGGGGTCTCAGCAGAACACCATTGACGGGGGGGGGGGGGCGTTAACCCGGCATTGTCTGGGGTCTCAGCAGAACACCATTGACGGGGGGGGGGCGTTAACCCGGCATTGTCTGGGGTCTCAGCAGAACACCATTGACGGGGGGGGGGCGTTAACCCGGCATTGTCTGGGGTCTCAGCAGAACACCATTGACGGGGGGGGGGGGGCGTTAACCCGGCATTGTTTGGGGTCTCAGCAGAACACCATTGACGGGGGGGGCGTTAACCCGGCATTGTCTGGGGTCTCAGCAGAACACCATTGACGGGGGGGGGGGCGTTAACCCGGCATTGTCTGGGGTCTCAGCAGAACACCATTGACGGGGGGGGGGCGTTAACCCGGCATTGTCTGGGGTCTCAGCAGAACACCATTGACGGGGGGGGGGGGGGCGTTAACCCGGCATTGTCTGGGGTCTCAGCAGAACACCATTGACGGGGGGCGTTAACCCGGCATTGTCTGGGGTCTCAGCAGAACACCATTGACGGGGGGGGCGTTAACCCGGCATTGTCTGGGGTCTCAGCAGAACACCATTGACGGGGGGGGGGCGTTAACCCGGCATTGTCTGGGGTCTCAGCAGAACACCATTGACGGGGGGGCGTTAACCCGGCATTGTCTGGGGTCTCAGCAGAACACCATTGACGGGGGGGGCGTTAACCCGGCATTGTCTGGGGTCTCAGCAGAACACCATTGACGGGGGGGGGGGCGTTAACCCGGCATTGTCTGGGGTCTCAGCAGAACACCATTGACGGGGGGGGGGCGTTAACCCGGCATTGTCTGGGGTCTCAGCAGAACACCATTGACGGGGGGGGGCGTTAACCCGGCATTGTCTGGGGTCTCAGCAGAACACCATTGACGGGGGGGGGCGTTAACCCGGCATTGTCTGGGGTCTCAGCAGAACACCATTGACGGGGGGGGCGTTAACCCGGCATTGTCTGGGGTCTCAGCAGAACACCATTGACGGGGGGGGGGGCGTTAACCCGGCATTGTCTGGGGTCTCAGCAGAACACCATTGACGGGGGGGGGGGCGTTTACCCGGCATTGTCTGGGGTCTCAGCAGAACACCATTGACGGGGGGGGGGGCGTTAACCCGGTATTGTCTGGGGTCTCAGCAGAACACCATTGACGGGGGGGGCGTTAACCCGGCATTGTCTGGGGTCTCAGCAGAACACCATTGACGGGGGGGGGGGGCGTTAACCCGGCATTGTCTGGGGTCTCAGCAGAACACCATTGACGGGGGGGGGGCGTTAACCCGGCATTGTCTGGGGTCTCAGCAGAACACCATTGACGGGGGGGCGGGGGGGGGCGTTAACCCGGCATTGTCTGGGGTCTCAGCAGAACACCATTGACGGGGGGGGCGTTAACCCGGCATTGTCTGGGGTCTCAGCAGAACACCATTGACGGGGGGGGGGCGTTAACCCGGCATTGTCTGGGGTCTCAGCAGAACACCATTGACGGGGGGGGGGGGCGTTAACCCGGCATTGTCTGGGGTCTCAGCAGAACACCATTGACGGGGGGGGGGGGCGTTAACCCGGCATTGTCTGGGGTCTCAGCAGAACACCATTGACGGGGGGGGGGGCGTTAACCCGGCATTGTCTGGGGTCTCAGCAGAACACCATTGACGGGGGGGGGGCGTTAACCCGGCATTGTCTGGGGTCTCAGCAGAACACCATTGACGGGGGGGGGGCGTTAACCCGGCATTGTCTGGGGTCCTCAGCCGAACACCATTGACGGGGGGGGGGGCGTTAACCCGGCATTGTCTGGGGTCTCAGCAGAACACCATTGACTGGGGGGGGGGGGCGTTAACCCGGCATTGTCTGGGGTCTCAGCAGAACACCATTGACGGGGGGGCGTTAACCCGGCATTGTCTGGGGTCCTCAGCCGAACACCATTGACGGGGAGGGGGGGGGGCGTTAAACGCCCCCTCCCTCTAGTTATCTTCCGAACCAATGATTGCAGCGAGACGCGCAAGGCGGCATTCGAAAGCTCTCAATGAGAATCTAAAGCATGGTAAAAAATGTCAAAGTGAGGTAAAATGTCAGGTCACGGTCAGGTCAAAGGTAAAAATCGACGTATTTGAGTTTATGGGCCATTCTTTCCATCCAAAGCCTTTGATTACGACCATGATCACCCAAAGTCCTGCCAAAGGTATGATACACATCCCGCATGAGCTAAAGTGAGATTGTTGGCAAAGGTCAGATCACAAAAGGTCACTATGCGCGAAATATCTACGAAAGTCATGAAACACATGTTGTATGGGTTATTTGCCACGTAAAATTCGATAGTGATAGTCATTTTACCACCTGACTTCATTTATGTGAAGTTATGGTCAAGTTCAGGTCATTGAAGGTCAAACTTTGAAATTGATAAATCTACTTAAAAAGGCATGTTTCTGGACCAGTTTTGTCTCAGAAATACAGTGCTGGCATTTGTTTGTCTGTATCTGGTCAATAAAAAAACGCAATTTCGAAATATGACGTCATGAGTTACCCAAACTTTAGATGTCATAAGTCAGTCAAAAATGGAGATCTCAGTTTTAAATTTGGTATGATAGTTACCTACATATAGTTCTCTGGCATATCTTCCGGTTTGTAAATATTTTATACAATTTTGATTTTGTGAGCATTTTTGCACACAAAAAAAAATGTTTTTTGGGGTCAAAAATTATTTTTTTCCAAAAAAATATAGATAGCCATGTTGTAGCCCTTGGCATTTTCTATATTTTGACGTTTTTGAATTTCATTTTTTTCTCAAAATATGGTATTTGTACGATCTGTTCAATTTTAGCTGATTTTGGTGTAAAATCGTGTGTAGTGACGTCACTAAATTCGCTATAACGCGAAATTTTTCGACGAAATTGTTTTATTTTTTCACAGATGCCGTAAACGTGATTTAGAAGAAGGTACTCGAAGTTTCACGTTGATAGCTCTGTTGGTTTTTGAGCTATGACGAAAATTCATCAGGGGGGGGGGGCGTTAATCGCCCCCCCCCCCGTTAATGGCGGGTTAACCTCCCACTCCGTCTGACGTATGCACCTACTACCTCACCGCCAGTGCCTGATCGACCTGAAGGCGAACGTGCTGCACATCGGCACCACGTCCACGAGCACGCTGTTCCTCTCCGAGGCCGAGCTGCCGGCCTGCGCGCGCCTCAGCGGTGGCACCGAGTCCTCGGACGCGGAGCAGACACCCATGGAGACCTCGGACGCGGAGATGGCCCGCACCCTCCGCGACAGCGCTGCAGCCGCCACAGCCGGTAGGTGGCAGGACGGGCGCGGACTGGGGATGGAAGCTCTGCCTCCGCAGCTATAACTGCCTTGACGTACTGCTCGGACAGTGTCGAGGTGCTAGTCAGTGCTTATTGATGTTACATGTTTCCACGGGTTTGTTGTCGTTCGCACATTACAGCCCGTGTACACGGTAATGCTAGCTCGTTGTCTGTTTGACTAATGTATGTTGAATAGATACCCGGGTGACCGAGGTCCCTTGTATCGATGTGAGAATGCTCAGTAGTTCAGCCTCGTTGATGATCATTGGCCACTGCCTTAGCCCTTAGCCTGTGCAGGCTTCTGAGTGAGCGATTCTGTTCATTTGTTGGTCACTGTATGCCGTAATTTGCGAATCCCTATTTGATTTGGTTTTCAGGCATATCGACAGCTGAGTCATATTATGGCGGGATCCCTGTTTGAGAGCACCGTCTCAATCCAAAATATATCGCTTCCAAGTTTTGTTTTCCAAGTTTTGCTTGCTCGTATGAGCACAAATCATCGCAACTCTTCTCCTGGCTAGCCTAAAGTAATTCCTGTTGACTGCTTGTCTCACTCATTAGCACATATACATACACAGTATTTATGATTACGGGTGATGTGTACATTTCTGTACACATTACACGAGATTTCGTCTCCGATGATCGATGGCCAGCGGTCACATTGTCGTAAAGCCCCAATACCAACCAGCAGTCCGAAATACTGTCGGTGTTCGCCGGCTCCCCTGGACCCTATCTTCTCGCTGCCTGGCTTGTCGCCAGGTGCTTGTCGCCAGGTGCTTGTCGGCCGCTTTGCGCTAGTGTACTGCTCTGTTTCAGCGGCCTCCTCAGCCGCCGCCGCCGGCCCCTCCGCCGGCACCCCCGCTGCCGCCCCGCCCGGGCCCGGGGCCGGGGCCGGGGATCAGGTGACGCCGGCAGACAAGTTCTCTGAAGCAGACGTGGCGTCGATCGTTAAGCTGGGATTCGCACGTCAACATGTAGGTGCCTTTGGAGTCGCTGATCGGTGTCAGGCGCGCTGGTAGGCTGCGTGTGTGGTACTAGTGACGTTAGGCTGGGATTCCCTCGTCAACAGGTAGGTGTCTGTTGAATCGCCGATCGGTGCCAGGCGCGCGGCTGGTAGGCTGCGTGTGTGGTACTAGTGACGTTAGGCTGGGATTCCCTCGTCAACAGGTGGGTGTCTGTTGAGTCGCTGATCGGTGTCAGGCGCGCGGCTGGTAGGCTGCGTGTGTGGTACTAGTGACGTTAGGCTGGGATTCCCTCGTCAACAGGTGGGTGTCTGTTGAATCGCCGATCGGTGCCAGGCGCGCGGCTGGTAGGCTGCGTGTGTGGTACTAGTGACGTTAGGCTGGGATTCCCTCGTCAACAGGTAGGTGTCTGTTGAGTCGCTGATCGGTGTCAGGCGCGCTGGTAGGCTGCGTGTGTGGTACTAGTGACGTTAGGCTGGGATTCCCTCGTCAACAGGTAGGTGTCTGTTGAGACGCTGATCGGTGTCAGGCGCGCTGGTAGGCTGCGTGTGTGGTACTAGTGACAGGCTGGGATTCCCTCGTCAACAGGTGGGTGTCTGTTGAGTCGCTGATCGGTGTCAGGCGCGCGGCTGGTAGGCTGCGTGTGTGGTATGGCTGCTAGTGACGTTAGGCTGGGATTCCCTCGTCAACAGGTGGGTGTCTGTTGAATCGCCGATCGGTGCCAGGCGCGCGGCTGGTAGGCTGCGTGTGTGGTACTAGTGACGTTAGGCTGGGATTCGCACGTCAACAGGTAGGTGTCTTTGGAGTCGCTGATCGGTGCCAGGCGCGCGGCTGGTAGGCTGCGTGTGTGGTACTAGTGACGTTAGGCTGGGATTCGCACGTCAACAGGTAGGTGTCTTTGGAGTCGCTGATCGGTGCCAGGCGCGCGGCTGGTAGGCTGCGTGTGTGGTACTAGTGACGTTAGGCTGGGATTCCCTCGTCAACAGGTGGGTGTCTGTTGAGTCGCTGATCGGTGCCAGGCGCGGCTGGTAGGCTGCGTGTGTGGTACTAGTGACGTTAGGCTGGGATTCCCTCGTCAACAAATCCACAGGTGGCTGTGGAGTCGCTGATCGGTGCCAGGCGCGCGGCTGGTAGGCTGCGTGTGTGGTATGGCTGCTAGTGGTCTGGGGAATGGCGGAGGGTGTGTGAATGGTTTATTTGATTTTTTTGATGATTTATCCCTTATTATTAATTATAAGCTATCCGTCTGTGCGTGGTACGTACGTTGAAATCAAATAACGTAACGGTCATACACAAATCGGCTAATAACTCGACAACCGTTGCCGCTAGGTGCGTGCAATTTGGCACACAGGTCCGGTGGCAGAGGCGCACCATCGTATTACAATTTCAACAAGATCCACCATACGTGGTGTCAGTGACAACTGTATCATTGGTTTAACATAGGAAACGGCCAAATTCACAAATCGACGAAAACGGCCAAACGCGCGTCGATCCCGGGATCGACTCGCAAACCGAGGGTCGCAGCGACATGCGATCAACACGATTCAACAGAGAGAGTACATTGGCCTGGCGTGTCACATGTCGTGCACAGCAAAGCTTAGTTCAAGTCTAAATTTATGACAACTTACATAAAAAAGCGGCATTTTCAGTATTTAAATCGGTATTCCGAAACTGTTAAATATAGAACGCCGAGACTGTACCACTTTGCAGGCGAAGGTACCCTCTTTAAATTATATTTGTAACACAAAGCTGTTTGAGTAATATTTAGGCAGGCTGATAGGCGTTGCAATATTTTTGCAATATTTTGAGACCATTCTATTCTTCCCAACACCGTAAAGGATAACACCAAGACGAGTTTTCACCTAAAAAAAATATACACCCGGATAGCACCGTCTTTACTGACCGCTATCCACCCAAAATGTTTCGCTTCTAGCTAATAGATTACTTATGATGAAGACAAACGCGAATAATTCCTGATGCTAAGACGCGGACTCGCCGGGACTCGCCAGGCGACGGCGTCAGCCGGGATTAGTTTGCCGTCCGCCGTCAGTGGCGCTAGCTGACAGCCAGTGACCTTGGCCGGCGAGCGTGAGTTCCCACGGCCGACAGCGGGCGCCTTTCATAACATTTAAATCGGACCGGGAAATGGGCAGCGAATGAATTGGCTGGATATATATATATATATATATATATATATATATATATATATATATATATATATATATATATATATATATATATATATATATATATATATATATATATATATATATATATATATATATATATATATATATATATATATATATATATATATATATATATATATATATATATATATATATATATATATATATATATATATATATATATATATATATATATATATATATATATATATATATATATATATATATATATATATATATATATATATATATATATATATATATATATATATATATATATATATATATATATATATATATATATATATATATATATATATATATATATATATATATATATATATATATATATATATATATATATATATATATATATATATATATATATTAGCTGTCTATATAACTAAATGTATCCTATGCTATCCACCTAAAATATTCCGCTACCGGCTAATAGTTAAGTTATGAGGAGTACAAGCGTAAAATATTGGTTAACACTTTAAATGGACGCCTAGCATTACGTGTCGGTGGTGTAGTGGGTAGCGTCGCTGATTACTAAGTAGGTGAAGTGGGTTCGATTCCGGCTGGCGCCGGAACTTTTCTAAAACGGAATATCAAATAATAAAATTCAATTAGCTGGCTATAAAAATAAATGTTTATTATTCAAATGAATACCTAAATCGGACCGGTTAATGGGCATTGAACGTATTGGCTGGCTATCTAAATTAGCTGGCTGTATAAATAAATGATATATAAATAAATGATTCTATTAAAATAAATACCTAAATCGGACCGGTTAATGGGCATCGAACGTATTGGCTGGCTATATAAATTAGCTGGCTATATAAATAAATGGCCATCTAGTCATATATTACTAATTATAAGATGTCCGTACCTGCATGAGCAAATAACGTTACGTTATTACCTGCGTAGGGAACGTGTCATCCACAAATTGGCTAATAACTCGACAACAGTTGCAGCTAGGTGCGTGAAATAAACACGATCCGATCGAGAGTACATTGGCCTGGCGTGTCACATGTCGTTCAGAGCAAAGCTTAGTTCAAGTCAAAAGTTATGACAACTTACATAAAAAGCGGCATTTTCAGTATTGAAACGGTCCTCGGAAACTGTTAAACATAGAACGCTGAGACTGTACCACTTTGCAGGCGAAGGTACCCTCTTTAAATTATATTTGTAACACAAAGCTGTTTGAGTAATATTTAGGCAGGCTGACAGGCGTTGCAATATTTTTTTGCAATATTGTGTTCCATGCTATTCTCCTCAACACCGTAAAGGATAACACGAAGACGAGTTTTCACAAACAAAATATACAGTCTGATAGCGCCGTCTTTACTGACCAATATCCTCCCAAAATATTTCGCTTCTAGCTAATAGATAACTTATGATGAAGCCAAACGTGAATATTTCCTGACGTGAATACGCTGCCTCGGCGGTCTGCGGGCCTGGCGTGTGACCGGCCCGTAGTTTAGCCCGCAGCCGGCAGGGGCGCTGATGACTGGAATCGTTGAGTTCAACAATGAACGCATGGCTGGCGTGATGTGGGACCTCCGTCTGGGATATTTTATTGAAGCCGGATGACATATTTCCGGCAATGGGGCACCACGATAAATTTCCCGCCGATAGACGCGCTGATGATCAACTGTTACCAAGCGGACCGGCGTCTGTGCGTCAGAGTATAAGGCGCATTGTTTACGGCGCATTGTTTACGGCGCAGTTTTGAAGGGATTAGAGTGGTACAGAGGTGTTCAAATTTATACGAAATGTTGGTGTCTATGAGTGTATTCGAAACCTGAAAGCATTTCTCAATGAGGTCAATCGTTTGACATCGGGAGGTCAAAGAGTGCCCGCGAGGTCAAATCTTTGGTACCGTATAACTTTTTCCCTAAAGTACTTACCGAAGTCGTTTCAACGGCTAGATATTCCCACCAGCCTATAGACGGTGCACAAAGAGTGATCTAACCGCCCCTGGTCACCGGTTGACTTCGGGTCACAACATAAGTTACCATTATGGCCTATGGGAGAATGACAGGGTACCGCATAATTTTTTCCCAAAATCACTTAGAGAACCCATTACACCACCATTGCCTTTTCTTTAACTCACCAAAGGTGCACAATGCAAGAATTTTCCACTCCAGGTCACCGTTTCACCTCAGGTCACTTGGAAAGGCGCTAATATCCATTTAACGAGCCGTCCAAATATGTATTCGTTGTTTACCGGCCGATTGTGTTCAAACTTTTACGAAATGTTGGTGTCTATGAGTGTATTCGAAACCTGAAATAATTTATCGCTGAGGTAAATCGTTTGACATCGGGAGGTCAAAGAGTGCCTGCGAGGTCAAATATCGGGTACCGCATAACTTTTTCCATAAAGTACTTATCGAAGTCGCTTTAACGGCTAAATATTCACACTAGCCTATAGACGGTTCACAACGAGTGATCTGACCGCCGCTGGTCACCGTTTCGCCTCAGGTCACTTAGAAAGGCGATAATATCCATTTAACGAGCCGTCCAAATACGTATTCGTTGTTTACTGGCCGATTGTGTTCAAAATGTTGGTGTCTATGAGTGTATTCGAACCCTGAAAGCATTTATCGCTGAGGTCAATCATTTGACCTCGGAAGCTCAATTTTACGATATTGCCCGTGAGGTCAAATATCGTGTACCGCATAACTTTTTCTCTAAATTACTTATCGAAGTCGTTTCGACAGCTAAATATTCACACTAGCCTATACGTACACGGTTACATACACGGTTCACGAGTGATCTGACCGCCCCTGGTTATCGGTTGACCTCAGGTCACAACATAAGTTACCATTATGGCCTATGGGAGGATGACGATTGACGGTGTACCGCATAATGTTTTTTCCAAAAATCACTTAGACACCATTCTACCACCATCGCCTTCCCTTTAACCCACCGAATGTAAGTTTGAACACAATCGGTCGGTAAACAACGAATACGTATTTGGACGGCTCGTTAAATCTATATTAGCGCCTTTCCAGGAGACCTGAGATCAAACGGTGACCAGGGGCGGTCAGATCACTCGTGGTGAACTGTCTATAGGCTGGTGGGAATATTTAGCCGTTGAAACGACTTCAATAAGTGCTTTGGGGATAAAGTTATGCGATGCCCGATATTTGACCTCGCGGGCACTCTTTGACGTCCCGAGGTCAAACGATTGGCCTCCGCGAGACATGCTTTCAGGTTTCGAATACACCCGTAGACACCAACATTTCGTATAAGTTTGAACACATCTGTACCACTCTAACCCTTTCAAAACTCCGCCGTAAACAATGCACCCTGCACTCTGGACCTACAGCCGCCGGTCCGCTTGGTAGCAGTTGGTCATCAGCGCCATCTACAATAGCTTCAATTGTGGTGCCCCATTAAACGGCTAAACTGTGCAGAGACTGTGAACGGCATGGGACTTGGGAGAAAAACGAGGAACAGAACGAGAATGGTTTTGCTTAGTACATGTCAAGTTGTGTGTATGTGTAGTAATGTGCCCGTCGTTGTGTTTATGTCTTAAGTTTGCCTTGCAGTTCTGTCCAAATCGCTTTCATAACATATACATCGGACTGGGAAATGGGTAGCGAACGAATTGGCTGGCTATATAAATAAATGATTTTATTACAATGAATACCTTAATCGGACCGGTTAATGGGCATCGCACGTATTGGCTGGCTATATAAATTAGCCGGCTGTATAAATAAATGGGTATATAAATGAATAGCCATATAAATTGCAGGCCTTCTAGTAAATAATATAAATAATAAAGTTAATAATTATTATCAATAATGTCAGATTAATATAAATCAATGATTAAATTGAAAGCTTTACAAATCGTTAATCGTGCAATCGTTTATCGTATAAATCGTAAAATTGCTTACACTCAAATTGATGAACCTCACCCTGATGCGGCAAATTATAAATGTATTTGTAACTACTCTTTGTTTGTTGGAAACTATGTTATTGCATAAATGGGGATGTTTTGCTTCATCTGAAGTTCCCGTTCCCGTTTTGTAAGGGAATGCATTTCATTTCCACCTTCGTTGTTATTTCGTTCATGATGTTAACGACTGTGTTGTAGTATTTTGGGGAATGTCATTCACTGGCAAAAAATGTGACACGTTTAATTAACGCAATAAGATAAGTGCAATGTGCATCCCATGTGTCGCTACCCTATCTTATCGTCTCCGTCAACCCACCGTCCATTTCGCTCCCAATAAACCGTCACCATTCTCACCCTGCAGGTCGTTCAAGAGCTAAGAAGATTTGACGGAGACACGACCCAGGCGACTGGGGCGCTGCTGGCTCGCTCTCTAAAGCTACCGAAGCCGTGACGTGACGCCGGCGATGTCTGGGCGACGACGACGTCACGTTTGTGACGGCGTGACGCCGGCCAGTGTCGGGTGTGACGACGTACCGTGACTCTGGACAAACCGGGCCACGGCCCTGATCTCACTGTCCGTCCAGCGGAGGTGCCCGAACAGCCGGTCGGCTGCGCTGTGTGCGCCGTGTGCGTTGGAGGAGGCTGGAGAAGTCTGGAGAAGGCTGGAGAAGGCTGGAGAAGGTTGGAGAAGGCTGGAGAAGGTTGGAGAAGGCTGGAGACGGCTGGAGAAAGCTGGAGACGAATGGAGAAGGCTGGAGACGAATGGAGACGGCTGGAGAAGGCTGGAGAAGGCTGGAGACGAATGGAGACGAATGGAGACGGCTGGAGAAGGCTGGAGACGAATGGAGACGGTTGGAGAAGGCTGGAGACGAATGGAGACGGCTGGAGAAGGCTGGAGACGAATGGAGAAGGCTGGAGACGAATGGAGAAGGCTGGAGACGAATGGAGATGGCTGGAGACGAGGGCGGCAGCAGGACCTGTGGCAGGGCCAGTGGCCGGCGGCCAGTATTACCATTATGAACAGAAACGCTGCCCAGTGCTGATCCTGTGTGGGTTGATGAACAGAAACGCTGCCCGGTGCTGACCGTGTGTGGGTTATGAACAGAAGTGCTGCCCAGTGCTGACCGTGTGTGGGTTGATGAACAGAAGCGCTGCCCAGTGCTGACCGTGTGTGGGTTGATGAACAGAAACGCTGCCCGGTGCTGACCGTGTGTGGGTTATGAACAGAAGTGCTGCCCAGTGCTGACCGTGTGTGGGTTGATGAACAGAAACGCTGCCCAGTGTTGATCCTGTGTGGGTTATGAACAGAAACGCTGCCCAGTGTTGATCCTGTGTGGGTTGATGAACAGAAACGCTGCCCGGTGCTGATCGTGTGTGGGTTGATCTGCCCAAACCTGTCTTCCGCGGGCGGTCGAGCCCCTCGGACGGATAGTACGACTTCGATACCGACCCTCTGAACGTGAGGCGACAGTGTTCGTGTCCTGGAAACAACACGCTAGCATTAGAGGTGCAACATTTACTGAAATTTGGGCCGACGGCCCCGCACAATATGTCTACTGCATGATGCGAAAACTCGGTTGTGGCTGGCAGTTTGAATTTTAGTTACTCGAAATGAATGCCGACCAGTGTCTCAATCAAAGTTGGAAATAATTGTGTCACCGAACACTCGACTGTTAGATACCGACATGTTTATTCGGCGAAACTCAATAGTTGTACCTCTAATGTGCGTGTTTCAACAGGACGATTCCGGCGCGCTGTGACGTTTAAATTGACTGTGCATGTAGATACTGATGACGACAATAAGTTAATGTTGCCACTCTAGGCGGACCACAAATGCGCATACATACCTCATCCTAAATATATCCTGTGAACAAACTAGCACAATCCAGTTACATCTGGCTATTTCAGACCTGATGGCTGCGCTCATACCAATGTCGGTGAATAATGTATTTAAGCGTGTGTCGTTTTAATAGATACGGGACTGACGGCTCCGTGTTTCTCGATATGGTCTGCCCAGTGTTGAGTGTGGTTCTGTGTTGACGGCTAATGGATTACCATGCCAGGCCGACCCGGTGTGTGCTAAGTTACTGGCTTCTGGTTCCGGGCGACATCCCAGCAACCTGACTGCCTGACTGCCAAAAACAAAGGCGAAACTACATCGAGCAAACCTGCAAGCATTTACGTACCTAAACTTTTTGAGTTTATGAAACGAAATTATCACAACGTTTATCCATCTGTCGAAAGCTCCTGGGCCTGGAAATCTTGTTTTCGATGCGCTCTTTTTCTCGTGTATCTAGAAGGTTGTCAGATCCTTGTCTAGAGTAGTTTGATAATTTATATCTGTTGCGACATACTATTCGGATTCAGCGCCGAGCTGTAGACTGTAGTTGCACTTTGCAGCCACACAACGGGTTAATGCTAACATGTTGACAAAGAATATAGCCATTTTGCACTGCATGTTCGTTCTCAACGTCGAATTCGAGGTTGAACGACGGGGCGCCTCAAAACGCCGAAGACACCACCTATTGTCACACTATTGGTACCATTCGATTGCTCGTGATGTGCGTATAGTGTCATTTTATTACGAATTTACTTCACCCCCATATTGAGTGACCTGCACACCCCTATGATTTTTGAATTTGCAAACGTCACCGTCATATATCAATTTCCAATTCAATCTCTATCGATTCCTATTAGTTAAAATCGGTTCATAAACATGACAGCTATAGTGGATCAAAAATACCACTAAAATTTGTAGTTTTTGCCCCCCTGTTGCCCCCTATTAAACATTTAGATTTTTTTATTATTTAGAAATGTAGATCGTGTTGAGGGGAACCAAACGCCGTCTCATTTTTGAAAATCGGACGGGTAGATCTTGAGATCTCTGGGGGGGGGGGGGGGGCGGAATCCGCCCCCCCCCCCTGTTACAAATAGGGGTAGCCAGGAGCCTGTTACAAATAGGGTTAACAGACATCATCAATGAACAAACGTTATCAGGTTATGGGATTTTCTATTATTATTATGTATAGTAAAACGCCTTTTTGGGCGATGACCGAGCGAGCGCGCTCTGGTAAAGCTAAAACAGGTTTGAAATATGAAACGGTAAGGGAGCACACGTGGTAGTAAGTCATTTTAGTCCTCCAGAAAAATTGCCAGGACTCAATGCATGCCAACATAAAAATTAAGTTGCATTAAATTGTTCATGATCTCCTTTCTCAAATCCGCCAAAAGGGAGTACGTCCTGGGCGCTGCATGCTTCAGCGTATAAATTAATGCTCATAATAATACAGCCATTTTTGATCCAATAATCATTTTTGCAAGGTTTTGTGTTCATTTCGACGCTCGCGTGTGCCAACTGCCACGCGCTGTGGTGCCACCTCTATCAGAACGCACCATACCAAAAACAACATTGATTTGATGAACTATCCAATGGTGAAAACCTAATCTCAATCGGAGCAGTGGTTGCAAAGTTATTAGCTTCCGAAAAGCGTCTGTATGACCGGGTCGGGCCGGGTCCAATGTAAATTTGTCTAGGGTCGGGCCGGGTCCAATGTAAATTTGTCTAGCAAGTTGACGAGAAGCCTTACGGGCGCTTCGCGCCCGCTCAGTAATAATATAAATGACAACAACCTTTATTGAAAAGCACCTGGTCTCACTCCCTCATACTCCAGAGCATTGTTTGGACCCCATTATTATTTAGTTGCTCCTATTTTTTCCATCAGATGTGACTTTGACTCGTATAAGAGGATGAGTCGACTCGGCCTTGACTCGAGCAGCATCCAGGTGACTCAAGTTTGACTCAAGCAAATCCATGCGACTCGACTCTGACTCAACTCAACCCATATTTTTCTTAAGTGACTCGACTCTGACTCCAGTTCAGTTGAGTCAATTTTGAGTCAAATTTGACTCGCCGACTCTGAGTCAAGCACAACCCTGCAATCGGCAATGCTTCCGCCCGAAGGCTCCCGCTCCGCTCCATTACCCAAGTGGGGTAATTTATTTAATTACCCACCCATATTTGAAAATTACTTGACTGAAGATAGTTGAGCCTTTAAAGGAAATAGTTCACCTTCAAGCGTGTTCACCTTCGGATTTTTTTCTTCAGAACATGATTTTATGATATTTTTTAATACAGTTTCTTTTTTCCTTTTTAAAAATGGTCCTACATCGCGCTAATTCAGGACAGAAGGTGGTAAATTATTGATTGTATGGTGTGCGTTATTGGTCTGCGCATGCTCCATGCCAGTGCTGGCACTTTCAGACGGTACGGTACATCATATATGCGCCGTATTCCTTCGCCAAAAAGCCAAATATCTTCGGCTGGAGAGTCTTCAGCCAAGAAAAGTTATATATAAGGATTTCTCAACACGGGCTACAAAACTGCTATTTCAGTTCAAAACCCATGTTGAAGGTGAACTATTTCCTTTAAGCGTACCAGCCTTCTCCTTGGTTGCTATTTCCGAACACTCGTCAGCGGTAACTATTGCTTTTTTAAAGGAAATAGTTCACCTTCAACATGGGTTTTGAACTGAAATAGCAGTTTTGTAGCCCGTGTTGAGAAATCATTATCTGGAACTTTTCTTGGCTGAAAAGACTCTCCAGCCGAAGATATTTGACTTTTTGGCGAAGGAATGCGGCGCATATATGATGTACCGTACCATCTGAAAGTGCCAGCACTGCCATGGAGCATGCGCAGACCAATAACGCACACCATAAAATCAATAATTTACAACCTTCTGTCCTGAACTGGCGCGATGTAGGACCATTTTTAAAAAGAAAAAAGAAACTCTATTAAAAATATAATAAAATCGTGTTCTGAAAAAAAATCCGAAGGTGAACTATTTCCTTTAAAGACATATTACCCTTCCTATACGGCCTTGGCCCTTCCCACATCTGACGAAAGACACGCATGGGTAAATATGTTTCAAAATACGCATAAAACTCTGTTTAGATTCATATGGCAGCATTATTTGTAAACAGCTGTGGCGCAGCAGCGCCGATTTCAAGGCAATGTTTGTTTACATTAGTGGTGTTCTTTGGCATGTGTACAGACGTTGACGGGCGTATACAATTGTACATAGCCCCTATGGAGCAGTTACCCACGTCACGATTACGCCTGATCGCACCACACACATTTTTCAAAGAACACGACAATTTCTTTGCATGTTGCTAACGAAGTAATTGAATGAGTTGATTATATAAATATCCGCTAACAATAGACCCAGTCGGCTGCAAATGTGCAGATGGATCCATGATATTAGCAAGGTACTTTAATTTTAATAGAATACTAGCAACAGCAGTCTTGTGTGGCCTTGACAGCACTTCAACTAGCTTGGTTAGTCCTCAAATTCATTACCATTTTCAGCCTTATTGGAGCATATTTATATTTCTGATATTGATATTGTGGAATAAGTACCTACCTAGTACCTACCTTCTTAGGTACCTGTCTTTAATTTGGAGAGATAGCTCAATGATTCACCTTTTACTTGAGTAGATAGGGTAAAGGACAAAGGTCCACTCCATCCAATCTCAGGTCACATCTTAATATTATAGGTATGTTTTTGGTATAAACAATGCTGATTCATAAATGCACCAATGCAACAAGCACAGCTATTGGTCATGTCAATGTAGGTACCTACATGATGCTCATGCCTAAAAGAGCCAATACACCCTATGTAAAAGAGCCCCCCCCCCCCATATGTGTGCACCCTATCATTTTATATAAATTATTTGATGGCTTCAAGGTTCAAAGTGAATGGAGCTTCAATAGTCTGCCCATGTAGCTCAGTCCAGAGAGTGCTGGGCTTTAGATCTGACCCACCCTGGCAAGGTGGGTTTGATTCGCTTCAGCGCTTACTGATCTTGCAGTTGTCTACCTGTGTTATATCACAACTGCAAAAAACAACATTAGTCTACATGTTCTGTATTGCAGTCTTGCAATGATGTAGCTGCCGGCCAATAACTGTAAAACCTGTCAACACATGCACACCAAAAGCATTCAGTCAGTCATCTGTCACAACCTAACAGATTAGACATAAAGACATAAAAGAAAAGTGCAACAAAGAGCCTCTTGGGCCCATCCGAGGTTGCACCCCACCCCCCCCCCCCCCCCCTCCTCCACCAGTCTCGCCCCTTCAAATCACCTTACTCTACCTGCATAAAAGAAGGCTAATCCCACAAGTATTTATGAACTAATCCCTTCTCTGTAAAGTATTTATCTAATCTAATTTTGAAGGAAGCAAGTGTCACTGCATCAGCGACATCCCCTGGTAGCATATTCCAATGTCCTACAACCCTTCTACTGAAAAATGACTGTCGTAGCCTAGTCCTACTTTGTTTCATAATGAGTTTATGCTGATGACCTCTACCTCGATTTTCCCTATTGAACTCAAACATACCCTTTAAATATCCAGAATGCTGACTATTTACAAATTTGAAGACTTCAATTAGATCTCCTCTTAGCCTTCTATATCTAAGTGAAAACATACCCAATTTCTTTAATCTATCTTCACAAGGTAAACTACCAAGACAATTAACAATTTTTGTTGCCCTTTTTTGAACTCTTTCTAACAACCAGCAATCTTTCTCATATGTTGGAGACCAGGCCTGTACACAATATTCCAAATGTGGTCTAACGTATGCACAATACAGTTTTGTTATTACCTTTTCACTCTTGTAGGAAACATTTCTGTTAATGGCCCCTAGCATTCTAAGTGCCTTTTTCCTAGCTTCTACAACCTGGTCTGACGCTGATAGTCTATTGTTTACCACAACACCTAAATCTCTTTCCTTTTCAATCTGCTCCATTTTCTGCCCACCCATTTCATACCTATGTTTACTGCTAACCCGTCCAGCGTGCATAATCTTACATTTACTCAAATTGAATTTCATCTGCCATGCTTCAGACCACTCAACTAGCTTGTCCAGATCTGATTGAAAAACATCCTGATCATGTTTTCCTCTAATAATCCTGACAACTTTTAGATCGTCTGCAAATTTAAAGACTTTGCTGTCTATACTGTTCTCAATTGCATTCACAAATATTATAAAAAGCAATGGGCCCAGGACTGAGCCCTGTGGAACCCCACTGAGAACCTCCTTCCACTGTGATTGGCACCCATTCAATATAACCCTTTGCTGGCGTCCTGAAAGCCACGTTTCTATCCAATCCAGAATCTTGCCCCTGATCCCATGAATTTTAAGTTGCAACCCCAGTCTTGTATGGGGGACTTTGTCAAATGCTTTACTGAAATAAAGAAAAGCTACATCTAGCTGTTTACCCTGATCAAAGCTATCTGTTGCAACATCCAAAAACTCCAGAAGATTAGTTAAACAAGAACGGCCCTTCCTAAAGCCATGCTGTGTATCCTTGATGAGTTCATTTTGCTCCAAGAATTCAACAATCTTATCTTTGATGATTGATTCAAGCACCTTGCAGACTAATGAGGTCAGACTAACCGGTCTATAGTTTTCCTCTTTACTTCTATCTCCCTTTTTATGAATAGGAACAACATTTGCTCTTTTCCAATCAAGTGGAATTTTACTATCTGCAAGTGATTTATAAAATATTATGGCTAATGGAACCGACAACTCCCTTTCAGATTCTCTTAAAAGTCTAGCATGGATTTCATCAGGTCCTTCTGCCTTGTTAGGCCTTACTTTCTTTAGATATTCTAGAACAAGTTCACTACTTATGCCACCTAGCTCTCCTATAGTCTCCTCTGTCTCTGGCTCAGGCTGAAGTGCTGCAATACTACTCTGGTCCTCGATAGTAAAGACAGATTGAAACTGATCATTAAGCACTTCAACCATTTCACTGTCCTTGCTAACTAACACATCATCTACCTTAAATGGACCTATATTTTTGGAAACTGTACTGAACTTATAAAAACTGAAGAACTTCTTACTATCTGCATTACAATGTCTAGCTAAATCAAGTTCCTTTGCCCTTTTAGCTGCTCTGACCTTTTTCTTAACTGAATTTCTTGCATTCTGGTAGGCCTTCTGATTGATAAATTTCACCATTCACATCAGATTCACACCAATCACAAACATATCCAATGACTAGAAAAGCTGACTCTTTGGTATATGAAATAAACAATAATTAAGAACCACATTATCAGATGAAAACCAAGTAAACTGTGTTAAAGGAAATAGTTCACCTTGGAATTTTTTTACCCAACACGATTTGATTATATTTTTTAATACAATTTGTTTTTATTTTGTCAAAAATGGACTTATATCGCACCGATTCAGGGCAGAAGACCGTACATTTGTATTGTTTATCAAAGCTATATGCATACTCTCTGAGTCAGAGTCCTGACATCACACGAATGTAAACAAATGGTTCAGCCAATCAGATTTGAAAGTAGTCGCGTAAAGATAGACTCGCATTGGAGATGTGCCAACTATAGGCCGGCGATTCGCTTGCTAGCACCAGCTGCAAGCTGATTGGCTGATGGTATAGCCTCTGCCTGGGCTAGAACCAGTATAACATTCATTCGCCAGCACTGCATTCCTTCACCAAAAACTCAAATATATTCGGCTGGGGAATCTTTTCAGTCAAGAAAACTTGCAGATAGGGGTTTCCCAACACAGGCTACAAAACTGCTATCTCAGTTTAAAACTAATGTTGAAGGTGAACCATTTCCTTTAAAGGGAATGTTTCACCTTTGTATTAGTTTTAACCCTCGCCCTACAGGGGGGGGGGGGGGGGGGGTCTGACAGGCCCCCCTGAGGTTTTCTTGAATAACTTTTGACACATGGGGTGCACCTTGCTGAAATTTTTGTAGCTGAGTTTACAACAATTATACGTAGGCTATACAAATTTAATTGAAATTGGACATTGGTCAAGTAGTTTGGGAGATAATCATGCTTTGATGACGTCATGTTGGTAAAAAAATGAGAAATATTTGAAAAATCGTAGAAAACAGAGTTTTGAAGAAAATTGCAAACGCAATTCACCAAAGATGCAAGATGGCATTCTCTTTAAAATGGCAGTCTCTGATTTTCACAATTTGGGGTTTTTGACCCCTAAAATTCAAGAATACTTTTTTTTAAAATCCCCACAAAATCAAAATTTCCTAAGATATTAAAAAAAAACGGAATATATGTGAGAGAACTCAGTATAGATAATACTCAAACCAAATTTCAAAACAATATCTCCTTTTTTGACTGAGTGATGGCTGCCTAAGTGTAAGGAACTCATGACATCATTTTTTTAATAACTTTTTTGGACTTTTTTTACCAGATACGAATACATAATTACCTTTTCTGTATTTCTTGAGACAAAACTGGTCTAGGAACATGCCTTTTTATTTACATTTATCAATTTATAATTTTGAGGTATTCTGACAGCAAAATCGCTGTTCTGGATGTGATCAATTGAGGTCATTCACTTGACCTGGAAGGTCAGTCGTTGACCCGAAACCTAAAAATTGCATACCATTATATTCCAAACATGACAGGCAACATGTTGGTTCTTACCGCGTTGCTCTATCTTGCTTGGTCTGGAAGTTAACAGGGGGGGGGGGGGGGGGCTTTTTAGGACCCCCCGTATGGCGAAGGTGAAAACAAACTCCCGTAGGGCGAGGGTTAAAGGGAATGTTTCACCTTTGTATTGGTTTTGAACTGAGATAGCCATTATCTTTGGTCGTTATTTAAATGTCGAAAATACGAAGTTCATTTTCCCCAAAACTAAGCCGTTTTTAAGCAATTTAATTTCCCATTTGCAAAATGGGGTCTAGGTTAGCTGATTGGCTGACAGACACTTTATCAGTCAATCCCACTTTGTCAGTCAATCCCACTTTGCCAGCCAATCAGCGGCGGCCTATAGCTCAATAATGAAGTCATCATCCCAAATTTAAAATCTTAATTTGTATAAAGTTAAGTGACTTTTCGAGATAAAAATATCACCATCGTTTTCAGCAGCACTTACTTCATATTTTCGACTACAACCAGCGTATATTTGACAACCTTCAGAAAGGTGAAACATTCCCTTTAAGTACCTACACCATCAGTTGATTAGAGCAGGCAGAGACACCCATTTGATGTTGTCTAGGTTGACAGTTAGCACCCAGCACTGTGGCTGGTGATTACAGATCATGGTTAGGCACTCAGTGACTCATTTTACTACGAGTCAGACTCTGTCACCTGGCCTGAAACTCAGAGCAGTCGCCTGTGACTCTGACTCTGACTCAGAGTAGTCGCCTAGGACTCTGGCAGTACAGTGCTTCTGGATTCAGAACCACAATTCATATTGAAGTGCTGTGACATCAGGACTCCGTAGTCAGTACAGTGACTCATAAATTAGTTCTGTAATCCAGGGCTTCATAATATGACCCAAAAGGCAATATCATGACCCAGGACTCAACGCTCGCCGCAGGACCCCAGCTCGCCCGCGCGCCGCTTTAGTCTCCACTCTCCAGCCGAACGCGCCCGCTGAGGGGAGGGGGTAAATTTGACCTCCATCGTATCTTCCGAACCAATGTCCGCAGCGAGACGCGCAAGGCGGCGATCGAAAGCTCTCAATGAGACGAATCTAACGCATACACGAAATTATTTACATAAGACCACATGTCAGGTCACGGTCAGGTCAAAGGTCAAAATCGAGTTATTTGAGTTGATGGGCCATGCTTTCCATTCAAAGCCTTAGATTACGACTATTATCGCACAAAAAGCTCTCAAAGGTATGATACATCTACCACATTACCGAAAGTGAAATTTTAAGCAAAGGTCAATGTCAACGTCAGGTCACAAAAGGTCACTATTGGCAAGAAGTCTACGAAAGTCGTGCAACACATGTTTTATGGGTTATTTTACACGTATAATTTGATAGCAGTAGCTATTTTCACACCCTGACCCCATATAATGGCCCTTAGGTGAAGTTCAGGTCAAGGTCAGGTCATATAAGGTACACATTTTAAATTGAATATTCTAAACCACCTTCATCACATCACACTACGAAACCGGGTGAATATTGACGAAGCAATGTTTCTCTCATTCGTGAAGTTTTTAGGTGTTTGTCTTCACTTTCGATCTGGCTGCATTGATTTGAAAGCATAGGTCCCATTTATATATTTTTGGGGTGGCTCCCAAGGTGCCCTCGGTCCCCACAGCTATATTTCGATCGAATAACCGATTTCACCGCATATCTAACAAGTAAATTTAGGACTGTGTGCCAGCATTTGATGGACACGACCGATCATGAATCGGTCTCTCGAAAACATGACAACGTTTAGGCGATATCAGCCCGATGCTTAGAAGGACGTCGGCCCGAAAACGTTTAAAACCGTTGCAAATGCATAATAATTATTTCAATTATTGACGTCTAACCGAATATGTGAGATGAGTTGTACAGTAAGGGGCAAAAGACGGAACAACCAGGTAACAACTACTCTTAGTTTCGGTGCCTCGGTTTTTATTCCAAGGTGAGGCGTTTTTTTTGTTTGGGGGGGGGGGGGGGGGGGTTGGTTCGGTTGGAACGCCCCGATTTGTTTTATCTCTCGGGAATATCACGACATTGGCGGCGTGCTGCACCACCGTTTCTGGCACATCTGTTTCGGCATGAATTGCGCACCTTTAGTACATTTGTTGCCCTCGGGTCATCTCAGATGAGGTCACCAGGTCACGTCAAGTGGTCCCACCTCCAAAGAAGGATGTGATCGAGCAACAGCCACAGTGTTTGACTGAAAGATGCGACACAGGATTTAGTCAGCCCATAAGTACCCACAATTCTGCTATCTCGGATTTTTGATAGCGTTGAATTTAGGTCTGTTCGATCTCGTGACTTCCCCAATATAAGTTAACGGGAAAATTGACAAATGCTTCCGCTATCAGAAGAACACACATTAGATGAGACCAATTGTTTCAATAACATGTTATTTTAGCTCATTATTGATGACCCAAGCACAATTTTACTCATTGATTGTCACATGGTCAGCTGATCAGCTGGGGTCATTTAAGGTCACCACCACTTCCTGCCAATAACTCTCAATGAAATAAAGATAGAGACATGAGACCGACACTAAGTGACTGTGTTTATCTCTTCGAGACACTTCTGTAAATGTGCAACATGACCTACCTGGGTTACCGCATAACCTGGTATGATCTTGATTTGAAGTCAAAATTCGGATTTGACCTAACCCGATCATTATGGACATGGTTCGAAGTGCATGACGAGAAGAACAGGATAACGGCAGAATACCTTTCTATCGTTTGTTTATATATTTATGAGAGTAGAAGTTATGTTCTACAAACTTTTTGACAAAAACAGTGTGACCTTCGGTGACCTGGAAGTATACTATCGACCTGATCTAAAAATTGACTACACCCAAGCAATGACAAATTTAAGACCTTTCCTTTGCTTTTCAGTTTGTTCCTCTTCCTAGCTATCGCATTACCTTCCTAGCTATCCTAAGTACCTATTTTGGGGTTTCTGGAGTAAATTGTTAAAAACTAAAACAATTTTGGCCTTTGATGACATCTGGTGCCTGGTGGTGATCTCAATATTGACATGAAACAAATAATATAAATAATTTCTACATGAATTTAGACGAGATATTTGGATTACACATTTTGGGATTATGCCTAATTCCCATTGGAGCCGAGTTCGAGGGGCGTTCAGATGCCTCCCCTGGCACGACTAAGGTGCGCCGAGCACCGTCAGGGCGCGGGTTAAAAATTGCTTTAAAACACACTCCATTGTATAAGCTGCTTAGATCTTCATATAAAATCAGGAAATGTGTTAATTTTCGGCCAATTTAATTCGTTTTGGTAAAGTATGGCGCCGATGGACCCCTGCGATCCGTTCCTGTTCGGCCCCTCAATCGTTTTCAAAAATCGACACGGCTGGCGTGAACCTTTATCGATGTGCATGTCTATTGATTTAACATTGGTATTCATCTTCATGATTATATTATTATACTATAAACTATTTCATTTCTAGTTTGCACTTATGTTTTATTCATTATCACAATTAAAATATTGTATCAGTTAAAGTACGCTTAACCATATGCCTTAGCAGCATTTTCTCGAACTCCCCCCCCCCCCCCCCCACAGTGAGAATTCATTAGCCGAGGTCCTGACAGCATGATATAGGCTTAGCACCTTGATATGGGACTCAGTACCCGGGGATAGGTGTGCCCTAGGACATACTACCACAGCTCGAGACTCACGGATGTGACTCGGGAGTCAGCGCCGTGACTTGGGACATTCGAGACTCATTAGCACAACTTGGGTCCCAGATAGCTGTCTCAGGATTCAGAACTCATTACAGTGACTCCAGACTCATCGTGACTCGCTAATCATTAGCGTGACTACAGACTCATATACTGACTCGCTACTCAGTACTGAGTATGTGGTGGTGGGGCCCCTAAACCCTAAAACACCGCTACCGCATACTCAGTAATGTGACGATGGACTGATACCGTCATTCGCCACTCGTACCGTGACGCGATCGAGGTGTTTTGCCCGAATCGGGGTGACACCTGCACGTGCACGGGGTGCTCCCATTGGTGTACCCCTCTGATATTGCAACCGAGCCACGCCTTCCAGAGCGCTCAAATTTGGCACGCTGGCACATCGGCACCTGTCATGACCATGACACGTGTTTTCGGCCGAATCGATGGCAGGACCGGTACGTGCACGGGCAGCACCTCTAGTGCCTCTTTCCCATTGCCGTCTAATCACAGCTCGCAGAGTTCTGCTGAATTTGGTACGTTGGTCAACCGACCTCCGATTTTGGGAACCCAAGCCGAAAGGTAAAATGACAGGAAATGCACATACAGTGCTGGCTTGCTTCTAGTTCACAACAGTATTGTGACGACCGATACCGTACCGGGAACTCAGCACCGCGACTCGTGAGTGAGCACCCTGACTCGAGACTCAGACCCCTGCGTCATGACTCATCCGGAATCAATCCGAGAAAGCAAATAATGTGACAGCGGAATAAGTCACATTCCTATAGTGCGCATTGTAAGCCACAGTGCCAGCCTCATATTATTATTTTCGTGCAACCATTCCCTCTGCAGCTCAATGACTCTCGCCAGTATAGGTCTCCACCATCCTCCCGCACTGCCATACTATCTGTTTACCCCGTCATGAACGTCCGCTATCTGTCCCTACTCTCACTCACACACATTGACATGCTCCTCTGCCGGCGCGCGGCGCGCCTGCCCCGCCGTGCGCGCTCCGTACACCGAGTCTGACGTCATCAGTCAGAGCTATCGGGCCGCGTCGCGCCGACGGCTGGGCCGTGTCGCGCCGACGGCTGGGCCGCGCCGGTGCTTCACCGGCTATCAGTGACGGATGTGGCCGCGTGCAGCCGACTCGGGCGCACCAGACAAGTGTTTGCTGACGGCTGACTCGGCAGGCGGCGGGGGCACGATGCGGCGGAGCCAGTTGACGGGCGTGTGGTAGATTGTGACAGGTATGTGACGGGTGCGGTGTCTGCGTGTGGCGTGCAGGGGACGGAGCCGGGCCACCGGAGCTCGACGCCAGCTGAGCGCGGCTCAGTACGCCGGGAGAGGGCAGTGGCGGCGGAGGGATGGCATCCACAGGCGGGCAGGTCGGCTTCCTGCTCTGGAGGAATATCACCGTGCGGCGGCGGAAGCCGGTGAGTGGTCTGTTCCGCGTTAGAATGTTGGAACTTATTTGTGAGGAGGGTGGATAAGAGATAACAAGTTTGAAACATTGTTATGAATACCTGTCACCTTACACTTGCAATGTTTAGGGCGTAAGTATAAACTGATATTTGGATTGGAGGTTCTTGCGCTGTTGGTGAGTAAATACGAACGTGAACATATGGTGAACAAATATCTGACCACATCATGTTTTTTGTGTGAATATTTACATATCACCGTGCGGGCGACCACTGTTTCACCGTGTACGATACTTGCGGGTACATTTTACAATGTGTACGTAATTGTAATGCACATGGTTTTACAGCTGTGTTTACACACGTGTTAGCAACCGCATACATCACACCAGTCACACAAAAGCGTCTCATTTTTGTCTCGATGGCGGAGTGACTGGACTAATGCTGAGCCAATGTGTGCTCGAACGACTCAAGGCCCTATAAGAACGTAGAGTCATCCGGCGATTTGACCGAATCCGACTCAGGGGTGGTGACGTCATCTGGACGGAGAATCCCTTGCCCCTATACAAATCAATAATAACTCGTAATTTTTGAAAGACTATATAGATAATTCTACCGAGCCGATTTACAGACAACATGCCCTGAAAGAACGACCGATTCAAGGTCTCTAACTTATCTGAATAACATTTTGCTCCCAAGTCACTCCTATTTTGACAGCGAAGTGGCATTCTGGCATTCTAGCTATCTTACTCCTTCGCTAATGTTAAAAGGCCATATACATAAGCCGTATAAGCCGCGCCGCACATGTCGGTGCGCCAAATTTTTCCAAATAGATGACGTCACGCCCTAATACTTACCATGTTGTCCTGAAAAAAACATGCTCTGGATTTTAGCTCGTGCTTCAATATGCACGTGCCAATTTTTTTTTAACTTTTCATGATTATAGCTTGGAACGTGGCAAAACCGATGAACACAGAAACAAGTCCTTTGAGATGTTTTGTAATATTGAAAAGGCGTTTTGCGTGGAAGCCTACATTCCAGGGTGTGTTCCAGGGTATCCGGAAAAAAGATACTGTTATTTTCCGTATTAATTTCGGCTATAAACAAACAATATTTAAAAACAAATCGAGTATCTTTATATTCACCAGTTCATGGCAAAACAGATAATGCATGGCATTTGAACAGCCACTTCCTCTGTCAGTCGCAGCTCACAGTGCAGCCTCCTACAGAAGATGTTCGATGTGCGCCCCTTCCGGCGGATCAGCTGAGGCAGTCGCACAGTCTGCAGATGGTCGACAGCTTTGTCGATCATCGCTGAGGGCATGCGCCCGACTTCTGCGATGATGGTGCGCTTCAGGTCTTCTGTTGTTCTGCGCTTTTCTTCGTAAACACGGTCCTTCACCTTTGTAAACACGGTCTCCCCACAGAAAGAAATCCATGGACTGAGGTCCGGGGAATAGGGTGCCCACGCCACCTCCGCCTTGAGGCTGATGGAGGCAGTGTCTGTACAAATGTCATGGCTTATCTGTTTTGCCATGAACCTGTGAATATAGTGATACTCGAATTTTTAATCTTGTTTGTTTATAACCGAAATTATTACGGAAAATCACAATATCTTTTTTCCGGATACCCTGGAACACACCCTGGAATGTAGGCTTCCACACAAAACGCCTTTGCAATATTAAAACATCTCAAAGGACTTATTTCTGTGTTCATCGGTTTTGCCACGTTCCCAGCTATAATCATGACAAGTTTTAAAAAAATGCCACGTGCATATTGAAGCACGTGCCAAAAAAACATCCAGAGTATGTTTTTTTTCCGGACACCCTGTATGTCACGGTTTTCGGGCTATTGGCATACGCGGTTCTTCTTCTGCATGGCATTCTAGCTAATTGAGCTTATGGCGGCTGCAGGGATGACAACCCCTTGCTATAAGGCACGACTCTCAACCAAGCGGTAATGCGGATCATCGAAATATTTGTTGTAAAGAAACAAACTAATAGGGTAGGGACCATTTTCGTAAGGTATATTCGCTGGAAGCGCATTCATTAAAGTATATTCGCTGGAAGCGCATTTTTTACACATTACACTGTTCCAATTCGTTCATTCAAAATAATAAATCCATTAGAAAATCGCAAGAAGCAAAAAGAAAAACTGGATTGTGATTGGTCGAATTAGTCGTGACGTCATACGAATTAGCCGTGACGTGTGTGTTGCTCCTAAGGGTCACAAATATGCCGCACAAAAGCTATTACGAAGCCCATGTTGATGGTGTGTTTTCTGCGGTGGCTTTGATAGACTGGATTGACTGGATGAGGATTAGAGGGCGTAGGACGAATATTACGTTGTTGTTAAGACTTAAATGTTTTGAAAAAGCTTCAGCTCCTTGGTGGCATTAAGATGGAGCCTGGTTTTGTGAAAGCCACAGCACAAAACCTGCCATCCTTAGGGATGTGGAGCATGGTCTCCCGTGTAAGCATAAGCTGTTCCCTACCGTGTCTAAGGGTGTCGCCACCTTCTGAAAGTGTGTGTGTGTGTGTGTGTGTGTGTGTGTGTGTGTGTGTGTGTGTGTGTGTGTGTGTGTGTGTGTGTGTGTGTGTGTGTGTGTGTGTGTGCGTGTGCGTGTGCGTGTGCGTGTGCGTGTGCGTGTGCGTGTGCGTGTGCGTGTGCGTGTGCGTGTGCGTGTGCGTGTGCGTGTGCGTGTGCGTGGGCGTGGGCGTGGGCGTGGGCGTGGGCGTGGGCGTGCGCGTGCGCGTGCGCGTGCGCGTGCGTGCGTGCGTGCGTGCGTGCTAAAATCTGGAAATGTGTGTGTGTGTGGGGGGGGGGGGGGGGGGGGCAGTATCAAAAAAGTGTCCCGTTTCTCCATTTTTCTGAACTTGGAAGTTTTGTTTCGTGAAAACTTCGACTGTAAAGAATTATTTTGTTTAGTCTGCGGGTGCAAATGGCTGACGAGCATAACAAATAGACTGAGACTTGACTTTCCGAACAATGGCCGGAACGTGACAGTGATGCGACACAAATTGTCAAAACTGTTCGTAAGGCCGAACCTCCAAATTCCCAACATCCCAAATTTTTGCAGTGATTCATGGAAGGAAAACTGATACTTTTCCAAAAATTAAACCTAAAACTTCTAAAACCTCCCCAAAAAGTGTTTGCGTATTCAGGTTATAACCCCGCCACCGATACCATCGTCATCGGGGCCATGGATAATCCTGGGACACTAAAAACACGTTATGCAAAAGACGGCAGTACTTTAGACTGAGACTTGAGCCCAGTTTTCCATATACGCATACGCAACGATGCAAGGTACCTTTTTAACATACGACCCGGGAGTCTCGGTTCCGACTGACGCCAATACCATATATGTACAGGAAATACGACTGACGATACATCAACTTTCCACATCATAATATATGCACACATTGACATATATGAAAATATGTTGTGTAGAAACGCGTATCAAAAATTACGCAAAAATTACTGGTATACGCATGAAAAAAATGTGTTCCGCCGCCGGCGAAAAATTTGTTCCGCGAACTTAGATCGTGGAACCACTTTTCTGGTACGGGGTGGGGGGGGGGGGGGGGGGGGGACAGCAGCGCAGCGAGTGAATGCGAGCGGAACGTTCTAAACGTGGGTCCCTGCGGTGGAGGCATTCTGAAGTCGATTCTTTCCATGCAACGCCCATAGGCGTAATGTTAAAATCCGAAAATGTTGGGGGGACGTCTCCTCCGCCCCCCCCCCTTTTGCGGAGCCCCTGCTAGATGTGGACCCTGTCTATCATCTGAGACCACTTTGGAAAGATTCCCGCCATAAATTCGGGGCGTTATTGGGTACCCCGTCATTTGATCTTGAATTTGACCATGAAGATGACCTTGAACAGCAAAATGAAGGTCATATTCGTGATCAGCGTGCCAGAATTGACCTTGGGCCGAGATTGGGCCAAATCTGAATCCGCCGCTGAATAAGTAGCTGAATAAGTCGCTAACTTCACGGACGTTCAACAGTTCTGGTTTACGCGTCAGCCGATTTGAAGATCTCCGGAACGGAGGATCGTAGGTGTAAAGTTCGCAGAGGTAGTAGCAATGCTTGGTTGAGATATGGCCTTTTCCACCCCGATCACGGGGTATTTTGCAGGGCTAAACATCCCACTAAATACCCTACGGCGGAAATCAGTTGTCCGATGTATATACGCTTCGCCGACCGCGATTCTCGCCGCCATCTTCGATTTCAAATCCATATAACTCAAAAATGTACCGACCGATTCTGTTTGTGTCAAACGATCCGCTATTGTGTTGGCTTAAATGTCACGACGTAGCAGTGGCCTGCCTCTTTTCGTTTACGAGTTATTTGCGAAAAACATGTGCCGCTGTTTCGCCTCCAACCGGACTGCTATATCGTGACGTCATCACCGGCCCATGCCCTCGGGGCACAACAAAGAAACGCTTCGTTTCGAAAAACCAGAGCGAAGTAAGAAATTTAGACTTCGATTTGTGAATGACGAAAGTCCATTATTTGTTAATTTCATCTGACCCCAACAGGTGTTCCCTACCCTATTATACATGATCAAGAGTGTCGAAAAACTATTGCAATAATTTAGTATCGTGACCAAGGATAAGTTGCCATGGCGAATTACGTTGCAATGCACCTGTCTTATCCTCTGTTCTTCGCAGATCACCCAGATACCATTGTAATGTCTTCAGGACGTGCTGTATTTACAGAGGAATAACAAGAATGATATAACACGTCCGACTCCGGGCAAGGTTGCACAGGGAAGAAAGTACAATTTCGATAGAGATGATAGCGTCGTGTGCAATGTCATAGAGTTGGGGCTGAGTCAAGGAGAATGGCTTCACTAACCTAACTCGTGGCTACAAAGAGACATCCGATATACATACACAACAACACCTTATTTGCTTCTTTTCATCAATTGTTTTGCCAAATAAGTTGGTTATGATTGCTGTGGTGTTCTGATTCCATGGCCTTGGATGGTGCACGTACCCTGAGGCTGTGAAACGAAAAGCTGCATAGCCGTTACTGAGCTCGGTTCCGGCTGAGTAGACCCTGCACCGGGTCTGAATTCCGTCGACTTTAACTGCGCTAGCTGTGAGTCGGCTGTTGACAGCTAGGTCGTGTTTCAGCTGCTGCTGGCCACTGAACTTGTGCTGCCGCTGGTGCTGCTCGCCGTGCTCTGTTTCATCCGGTATCGGCAGCCGCCCGAGCCGCAGTCACAGAGTGAGTTATCTGACCCGAGCCGCAGTCACAGAGTGACCCGAGCCGCAGTCACAGAGTGAGTTCTCTGACCCGAGCCGCAGTCACAGAGTGAGTTCTCTGGCCCGAGCCGCAGTCACAGAGTGAGTTCTCTGGCCCGAGCCGCAGTCACAGAGTGACCCGAGCCGCAGTCACAGAGTGAGTTCTCTGGCCCGAGCCGCAGTCACAGAGTGAGTTCTCTGGCCCGAGCCGCAGTCACAGAGTGAGTTCTCTGGCCCGAGCCGCAGTCACAGAGTGAGTTCTCTGGCCCGAGCCGCAGTCACAGAGTGAGTTCTCTGGCCCGAGCCGCAGTCACAGAGTGAGTTCTCTGACCCGAGCCGCAGTCACAGAGTGAGTTCTCTGGCCCGAGCCGCAGTCACAGAGTGAGTTCTCTGGCCCGAGCCGCAGTCACAGAGTGAGTTCTCTGACCCGAGCCGCAGTCACAGAGTGAGTTATCGGGCCCGAGCCGCAGTCACAGAGTGAGTTCTCTGACCCGAGCCGCAGTCACAGAGTGAGTTCTCTGACCCGAGCCGCAGTCACAGAGTGAGTTATCTGGCCCGAGCCGCAGTCACAGAGTGAGTTCTCTGACCCGAGCCGCAGTCACAGAGTGAGTTCTCTGACCCGAGCCGCAGTCACAGAGTGAGTTCTCTGGCCCGAGCCGCAGTCACAGAGTGAGTTCTCTGACCCGAGCCGCAGTCACAGAGTGAGTTCTCTGACCCGAGCCGCAGTCACAGAGTGAGTTCTCTGACCCGAGCCGCAGTCACAGAGTGAGTTCTCTGACCCGAGCCGCAGTCACAGAGTGAGTTCTCTGGCCCGAGCCGCAGTCACAGAGTGAGTTCTCTGGCCCGAGCCGCAGTCACATAGTGAGTTATCTGACCCGAGCCGCAGTCACAGAGTGAGTTCTCTGACCCGAGCCGCAGTCACAGAGTGAGTTATCTGGCCCGAGCCGCAGTCACAGAGTGAGTTCTCTGACCCGAGCCGCAGTCACAGAGTGAGTTCTCTGGCCCGAGCCGCAGTCACAGAGTGAGTTCTCTGGCCCGAGCCGCAGTCACAGAGTGAGTTATCTGGCCCGAGCCGCAGTCACAGAGTGAGTTCTCTGACCCGAGCCGCAGTCATAGAGTGACCCGAGCCGCAGTCACAGAGTGAGTTATCTGGCCCGAGCCGCAGTCACAGAGTGAGTTATCTGGCCCGAGCCGCAGTCACAGAGTGAGTTCTCTGGCCCGAGCCGCAGTCACAGAGTGAGTTATCTGACCCGAGCCGCAGTCACAGAGTGAGTTCTCTGACCCGAGCCGCAGTCACAGAGTGAGTTCTCTGGCCCGAGCCGCAGTCACAGAGTGAGTTATCTGACCCGAGCCGCAGTCACAGAGTGAGTTCTCTGACCCGAGCCGCAGTCACAGAGTGAGTTCTCTGGCCCGAGCCGCAGTCACAGAGTGAGTTATCTGGCCCGAGCCGCAGTCACAGAGTGAGTTATCTGGCCCGAGCCGCAGTCACAGAGTGAGTTCTCTGGCCCGAGCCGCAGTCACAGAGTGAGTTATCTGACCCGAGCCGCAGTCACAGAGTGAGTTCTCTGACCCGAGCCGCAGTCACAGAGTGAGTTCTCTGGCCCGAGCCGCAGTCACAGAGTGAGTTATCTGACCCGAGCCGCAGTCACAGAGTGAGTTATCTGGCCCGAGCCGCAGTCACAGAGTGAGTTATCTGACCCGAGCCGCAGTCACAGAGTGAGTTATCTGACCCGAACCGCAGTCACAGAGTGAGTTCTCTGACCCGAGCCGCAGTCACAGAGTGAGTTATCTGACCCGAGCCGCAGTCACAGAGTGAGTTATCTGACCCGAGCCGCAGTCACAGAGTGAGTTCTCTGACCCGAGCCGCAGTCACAGAGTGAGTTATCTGACCCGAGCCGCAGTCACAGAGTGAGTTATCTGACCCGAGCCGCAGTCACAGAGTGAGTTATCTGGCCCGAGCCGCAGTCACAGAGTGAGTTATCTGGCCCGAGCCGCAGTCACAGAGTGAGTTCTCTGGCCCGAGCCGCAGTCACAAGGTGAGTTCTCTGACCCGAGCCGCAGTCACAGAGTGAGTTCTCTGACTCGAGCCGCAGTCACAGAGTGAGTTCTCTGACCCGAGCCGCAGTCACAGAGTGACCCGAGCCGCAGTCACAGAGTGAGTTATTTGACCCGAGCCGCAGTCACAGAGTGAGTTCTCTGACCCGAGCCGCAGTCACAAGGTGAGTTCTCTGACCCGAGCCGCAGTCACAGAGTGAGTTCTCTGACCCGAGCTGCAGTCACAGAGTGAGTTCTCTGACCCGAGCCGCAGTCACAGAGTGACCCGAGCCGCAGTCACAGAGTGAGTTATCTGGCCCGAGCCGCAGTCACAGAGTGAGTTATCTGGCCCGAGCCGCAGTCACAGAGTGAGTTCTCTGACCCGAGCCGCAGTCACAGAGTGAGTTCTCTGACCCGATTTGCAGTCACAGAGTGAGTTCTCTGACCCGAGCCGCAGTCACAGAGTGAGTTCTCTGGCCCGAGCCGCAGTCACAGAGTGACCCGAGCCGCAGTCACAGAGTGAGTTCTCTGGCCCGAGCCGCAGTCACAGAGTGAGTTCTCTGACCCGAACCGCAGTCACAGAGTGAGTTCTCTGACCCGAGCCGCAGTCACAGAGTGAGTTCTCTGACCCGAGCCGCAGTCACAGAGTGAGTTCTCTGACCCGAGCCGCAGTCACAGAGTAAGTTCTCTGGCCCGAGCCGCAGTCACAGAGTGACCCGAGCCGCAGTCACAGAGTGAGTTCTCTGGCCCGAGCCGCAGTCACAGAGTGAGTTCTCTGGCCCGAGCCGCAGTCACAAGGTGAGTTCTCTGACCCGAGCCGCAGTCACAGAGTGAGTTCTCTGACCCGAGCCGCAGTCACAGAGTGAGTTATCTGACCCGAGCCACAGTCACAGAGTGAGTTATCTGACCCGAGCCGCAGTCACAGAGTGAGTTCTCTGACTCGAGCCGCAGTCACAGAGTGAGTTCTCTGACCCGAGCCGCAGCCACAGAGTGACCCGAGCCGCAGTCACAGAGTAAGTTCTCTGACCCGAGCCGCAGTCACAGAGTGAGTTCTCTGACTCGAGCCGCAGTCACAGAGTGAGTTCTCTGACCCGAGCCGCAGTCACAGAGTGAGTTCTCTGGCCCCAGCCGCAGTCACAGAGTGATCCGAGCTGCAGTCACAGAGTGAGTTCTCTGGCCCGAGCCGCAGTCACAGAGTGAGTTCTCTGGCCCGAGCCGCAGTCACAGAGTGACCCGAGCCGCAGTCACAGAGTGAGTTATCTGACCCGAGCCTCAGTCACAGAGTGACCCGAGCCGCAGTCACAGAGTGAGTTCTCTGACCCGAGCCGCAGTCACAGAGTGAGTTCTCTGACCCGAGCCGCAGTCACAGAGTGAGTTCTCTGACCCGAACCGCAGTCACAGAGTGAGTTCTCTGACCCGAGCCGCAGTCACAGAGTGAGTTCTCTGACCCGAGCCGCAGTCATAGAGTGACCCGAGCCGCAGTCACAGAGTGAGTTCTCTGACCCGAGCCGCAGTCACAGAGTGAGTTCTCTGACCCGAGCCGCAGTCACAGAGTGAGTTCTCTGACCCGAACCGCAGTCACAGAGTGAGTTCTCTGACCCGAGCCGCAGTCACAGAGTGAGTTCTCTGACCCGAGCCGCAGTCACAGAGTGAGTTCTCTGGCCCCAGCCGCAGTCACAGAGTGACCCGAGCCGCAGTCACAGAGTGAGTTCTCTGACCCGAGTTGCAGCCACAGAGTGAGTTCTCTGACCCGAACCGCAGTCACAGAGTGAGTTCTCTGGCCGTTCGTCACTAAACCAAACAAGATGTTGGAACGCTCTCTCCCTTTAAGACGTTTTCATTTTTCCGAATCTGTGGGTACGACGTTTTTTTTGCGACCTTTTTTTTGCGACGTTTTTTTGCGACGTTTTTTTTGCGACCTCTTCGCTGAACCAATGATTGTTTCTCGGATAAGAATGCCTACCATCAGATCGCGCAAAGTCAGTTGATCGGTAAGAGTTTCTGCCAAAAGTTTTCACATTGGGATACATGTAGGTGTGATAAGGGAGGCCACGAGGGTCTCATAAGGGAGGCCACGAATCTCGATGTCATTTGTAATGCAAATGCTAAACTCTTCTGCAGTATTGACATAATATCGCTGTTGCCTGTGAATCTTACACGGTTCATTGTTTTGATTATGTTTTGCGGTTTTGGTGTAGCTGACCGGGGTATTTTGTTACAGCCAGCTACGACGCGCGTGTTCTGCCCTCTGCTGGCCTCATCCCCGTTCTAGAATCTCTATTCTGCACCTCTGGAGGGGAGCCCGATGGATTCGGCTTCCAGCGTTATCCAAACTCGTCGTAAGTACCAATGCTAACGATCACGCCATTAGTAGATTGAGATTAGTCGCATGTTGCAGAGCTGTTATGAGAAGGCTCGCGAAACATGTAGCAGCCTCGCGATGCATACTCCATGAACTCTGAACGATCTCAGACATGACGCGATCAAAACACAATCCAGAGGTGTGTTTCTCCATTCGAGTGGTCTTAATAGTTTGTTTGCTCCGTCCGCCATTGAATTCCGGGGGAATTCGCAGGAGCACCGCGATCCTGGAGTACCTTCAGCGTGTCGGTGGCGACTCCACGAACCACTCGGCTAACCGCCGGCCCCCGGGTGGCGACCCGCCCGACGACGCTGGGTCGCGGGATGTTTGTGACGACGCCCTGGGTCCGGCCGAGGTAGGTGGGCCAGTCGAGCGTCCTCCCTGAGATGGTATGGCTGTTGTTGATGCGTGCCTTTGTCTAGCCCGAGTTCTGATGTCGCCACACTAGTAATGCCCGCTGCTAACGCTGCGTTACCTGTTGAAAGTGATCGGGTCGGTAGTGCTTGGAGCTGAACTTGGCAAAGTAACTACAATATGGTGCAGTGAGAGGAAGGATCAGGATCACCCAGTTTGAGTACTGTGAATAGCGCCAGCCCTGGTTCTTATTATTGGGTCAGGGTTCATGGCTGCGCAGGACCCGCGCGCTGTTTCGAATGGTTTATGACATTGTTTCCGTAGTAATATGATATTCTTCTGACAATCAGAACTGAATGGTTCAAATAGCCGTGGAACGAAGCACAGTGGCGACACTAAAATTGCTGCATGGATCCTCGCCCTACTTCTACATTGCCGTGGATCTGGCGAACATGACGGTTGATTGTCCCTGCTTGGTTTTCGGACGGCTGCCTGCCACACGGTTGCCAGTGCCGGCCTGGCCCTGCCTAGTACAGCCCTGCCTGCTGTACTGCTGCTGCTGTGTGTATGGACGGCGGTGACGGGACAGCGCTGCCGTGGTTTCAGAACCGGACTGTGACAGACAGCGTGGTGGTGCTCTGGCTGGCGACTCAGGAGATCGTCTGCGGCCAGACACCCGCCACGCCGCCACAGAGTATGTACCCCAACATAGACACCCGCCACACCGCCACAGAGTATGTAGCCCAACATAGACACCCGCCACGCCGCCACAGAGTATGTAGCCCAACTTAGACACCCGCCACGCCGCCACAGAGTATGTAGCCCAACATAGACACCCGCCACGCCGCCACAGAGTATGTAGCCCAACATAGACACCCGCCACGCCGCCACAGAGTATGTAGCCCAACATAGACACCCGCCACGCCGCCACAGAGTATGTAGCCCAACATAGACACCCGCCACGCCACCACAGAGTATGTAACCCAACATAGACACCCGCCACGCCTCCACAGAGTATGTAGCCCAACTTAGACACCCGCCACGCCGCCACAGAGTATGTAGCCCAACATAGACACCCGCCACGCCGCCACAGAGTATGTAACCCAACATAGACACCCGCCACGCTGCCACAGAGTATGTAGCCCAACTTAGACACCCGCCACGCCGCCACAGAGTATGTAGCCCAACATAGACACCCGCCACGCCGCCACAGAGTATGTAGCCCAACATAGACACCCGCCACGCTGCCACAGAGTATGTAGCCCAACATAGACACTCGCCACGCCGCCACAGAGTATGTAGCCCAACATAGACACTCGCCACGCCGCCACAGAGTATGTAACCCAACATAGACACTACAGCCTCACACCCCGCCACGCCGCCACAGAGTATGTAACCCAACATAGACACCCGCCACGCCGCCACAGAGTATGTAACCCAACATAGACACCCGCCACCCGGCCACAGAGTATGTACCCCAACATAGACACCCGCCACGCCGCCACAGAGTATGTACCCCAACATAGACACCCGCCACCCCGCCACAGAGTATGTAGCCCAACATAGACACCCGCCACGCCGCCACAGAGTATGTAGCCCAACATAGACACCCGCCACGCCGCCACAGAGTATCTAACCCAACATAGGCACCCGCCACGCCGCCACAGAGTATGTAGGCCAACATAGACACCCGCCACGCCGCCACAGAGTATGTAACCCAACATAGACACCCGCCACGCCGCCACAGAGTATGTAGCCCAACATAGACACCCGCCACGCCGCCACAGAGTATGTAACCCAACATAGACACCCGCCACGCCGCCACAGAGTATGTAGCCCAACATAGACACCCGCCACGCCGCCACAGAGTATGTAGCCCAACATAGACACCCGCCACGCCGCCACAGAGTATGTAACCCAACATAGACACCCGCCACGCCGCCACAGAGTATGTAGCTCAACATAGACACCCGCCACGCCGCCACAGAGTATGTAACCCAACATAGACACCCGCCACGCCGCCACAGAGTATGTAGCCCAACATAGACACTCGCCACGCCGCCACAGAGTATGTAACCAAACATGGACACCCGCCACGCCGCCACAGAGTATGTAACCCAAAATAGACACCCGCCACGCCGCCACAGAGTATGTAGCCCAACATAGACACCCGCCACGCCGCCACAGAGTATGTAACCCAACATAGACACCCGCCACGCCGCCACAGAGTATGTAGCCCAACTTAGACACCCGCCACGCCGCCACAGGGTATGTAACCCAACATAGACACCCGCCACGCCGCCACAGATTATGTAGCCCAACATAGACACTCGCCAAGCCGCCACAAAGTATGTAACCCAACATAGACACCCGCCACGCCGCCACAGATTATGTATCCCAACATAGACACTCGCCACGCCGCCACAGAGTATGTAGCCCAACATAGACACTCGCCACGCCGCCACAGAGTATGTAACCCAACATAGACACTACAGCCTCACACCCCGCCACGCCGCCACAGAGTATGTAACCCAACATAGACACCCGCCACGCCGCCACAGCGTATGTAACCCAACATAGACATCCGCCACCCGGCCACAGAGTATGTACCCCAACATAGACACCCGCCACGCCGCCACAGAGTATGTACCCCAACATAGACACCCGCCACCCCGCCACAGAGTATGTAGCCCAACATAGACACCCGCCACGCCGCCACAGAGTATGTAGCCCAACATAGACACCCGCCACGCCGCCACATAGTATGTAGCCCAACATAGACACCCGCCACGCCGCCACAGAGTATGTAGCCCAACATAGACACCCGCCACGCCGCCACAGAGTATGTAACCCAACATAGACACCCGCCACGCCGCCACAGAGTATGTAGCCCAACATAGACACCCGCCACGCCGCCACAGAGTATGTACCCCAACATAGACACCCGCCACGCCACCACAGAGTATGTAGCCCAACATAGACACCCGCCACGCCACCACAGAGTATGTAGCCCAACATAGACACCCGCCACGCCGCCACAGAGTATGTAGCCCAACATAGACACCCGCCACGCCGCCACAGAGTATGTAACCCAACATAGACACCCGCCACGCCGCCACAGAGTATGTAGCCCAACATAGACACTCGCCACGCCGCCACAGAGTATGTAACCCAACATGGACACCCGCCACGCCGCCACAGAGTATGTAACCCAAAATAGACACCCGCCACGCCGCCACAGAGTATGTAGCCCAACATAGACACCCGCCACGCCGCCACAGAGTATGTAACCTAACATAGACACCCGCCACGCCGCCACAGAGTATGTAGCCCAACATAGACACCCGCCACGCCGCCACAGAGTATGTAGCCCAACATAGACACCCGCCACGCCGCCACAGAGTATGTAGCCCAACATAGACACCCGCCACGCCGCCACAGAGTATGTAACCCAACATAGACACCCGCCACGCCACCACAGAGTATGTAACCCAACATAGACACCCGCCACGCCACCACAGAGTATGTAGCCCAACATAGACACCCGCCACGCCGCCACAGAGTATGTAACCCAACATAGACACCCGCCACGCCGCCACAGAGTATGTAGCCCAACATAGACACCCGCCACGCCGCCACAGAGTATGTAGCCCAACATAGACACCCGCCACGCCGCCACAGAGTATGTAACCCAACATAGACACCCGCCACGCCGCCACAGAGTATGTAACCCAACATAGACACTACAACACTACAGCCTCACACCCGCCACGCCGCCACAGAGTATGTAGCCCAACATAGACACCCGCCACGCCGCCACAGAGTATGTAGGCCAACATAGACACCCGCCACGCCGCCACAGAGTATGTAACCCAACATAGACACTCGCCACGCCGCCCCAGAGTATGTAGCCCAACATAGACACCCGCCACGCCGCCACAGAGTATGTAACCCAACATATGTAACCCATATGTATGTAACCCAACAACGCATCCATGTATCGGATGCGATTAGACTGTTAGGATGGCTTACGGCAGAGCAACTCATAGATTTTCACACGATATGTGCTGTGGAGCGTATTATCTTGAATCAGGAGCCTGCATGTCTGAGTCATACAATCGGTCCGCGTGCCATTGATGTCCATGAACATGACACGCGTCGTGCTAGAAACTGGACGTTGCCACGCATACGCACCGAGTCCGGCCGACGAAGGCTATGCTACCGTGGTGTTTCTCTTCTGAACACACGTCTGGATCCTACCGCCCCCAGCTTTCGTACCACTTTGAAGGCTGCCATGAGAGCTGATGGCACCTGATATTTAGATGGGAGTGCAGATCTGCTACTGTCTATCTCGTCTTATAGTGCGTGTGTGTGTGCTTTTAATTGAGTGTATTTTAGTATGCCTGTTTAAGTGTTTTGCTCCTCAACCTTAGTGTTGTCCCCACTGTTTTAGAAATATGACGTGAAAGGGTGAAAAGCCACGATTATATAGGTACGTGGATCTTTTTCGAATAAACTGGTAACTGGTATAGACACCCGCCACGCCGCCACGTCGTATGTAACCCAAAATAGACACCCGCCACGCCGCCACAGAGTATGTAGCCCAACATAGACACCCGCCACGCCGCCACAGAGTATGTAGCCCAACATAGACACCCGCCACGCCGCCACGGAGTATGTAACCCAACATAGACACCCGCCACGCCGCCACAGAGTATGTAGCCCAACATAGACACCCGCCACGCCGCCACAGAGTATGTAACCCAACATAGACACCCGCCACGCCGCCACAGAGTATGTAGCCCAACATAGACACCCGCCACGCCGCCACAGAGTATGTACCCCAACATAGACACCCGCCACGCCGCCACAGAGTATGTAGCCCAACATAGACACCCGCCACGCCGCCACAGAGTATGTAACCCAACATAGACACCCGCCACGCCGCCACAGAGTATGTAACCCAACATAGACACCCTCCACGCCGCCACAGATTATGTAGCCCAACATAGACACCCGCCACGCCGCCACAAAGTATGTAACCCAACATAGACATCCGCCACGCCGCCACAGAGTATGTAGCCCAACTTAGACACCCGCCACGCCGCCACAGAGTATGTAACCCAACATAGACACCCGCCACGCCGCCACAGAGTATGTAGCCCAACATAGACACCCGCCACGCCGCCACAGAGTATGTAACCCAACATAGACACTCGCCACGCCGCCACAGAGTATGTAACCCAACATAGACATCCGCCACGCCGCCACAGAGTATGTAGCCCAACTTAGACACCCGCCACGCCGCCACAGAGTATGTAACCCAACATAGACACCCGCCACGCCGCCACAGAGTATGTAGCCCAACATAGACACCCGCCACGCCGCCACAGAGTATGTAACCCAACATAGACACTCGCCACGCCGCCACAGAGTATGTAACCCAACATAGACACCCGCCACGCCGCCACAGAGTATGTAACCCAACATAGACACTACAGCCTCACACCCGCCACGCCGCCACAGAGTATGTAGCCCAACATAGACATCCGCCACGCCGCCACAGAGTATGTAGCCAACATAGACACCCGCCACGCCGCCACAGAGTATGTAACCCAACTTAGACACTACAGCCTCACACCCGCCACGCCGCCACAGAGTATGTAACCCAACATAGACACTACAGCCTCACACCCCGCCACGCCGCCACAGAGTATGTAACCCAACATAGACACCTGCCACGCCGCCACAGAGTATGTAACCCAACATAGACACTACAGCCTCACACCCGCCACGCCGCCACAGAGTATGTAACCCAACATAGACACTACAGCCTCACACCCGCCACGCCGCCGCAGAGTATGTAACCCAACATAGACACTACAGCCTCACACCCGCCACGCCGCCACAGAGTATGTAACCCAAAATAGACACCCGCCACGCCGCCACAGAGTATGTAGCCAACATAGACACCCGCCACGCCGCCACAGAGTATGTAGCCCAACTTAGACACCCGCCACGCCGCCACAGAGTATGTAACCCAACATAGACACCCGCCACGCCGCCACAGAGTATGTAGCCCAACATAGACACCCGCCACGCCACCACAGAGTATGTAACCCAACATAGACACTCGCCACGCCGCCACAGAGTATGTAACCCAACATAGACACTACAGCCTCACACCCGCCACGCCGCCACATAGTATGTAACCCAACGTAGACACCCGCCACGCCGCCACAGAGTATGTAACCCAACATAGACACCCGCCACGCCGCCACAGAGTATGTAACCCAACATAGACACCCGCCACGCCGCCACAGAGTATGTAGCCCAACATAGACACCCGCCACGCCACCACAGAGTATGTAACCCAACATAGACACTCGCCACGCCGCCACAGAGTATGTAACCCAACATAGACACTACAGCCTCACACCCGCCACGCCGCCACAGAGTATGTACCCCAACATAGACACCCGCCACGCCGCCACAGAGTATGTAACCCAACATAGACACCCGCCATGCCGCCACAGAGTATGTAGCCCAACTTAGACACCCGCCACGCCGCCACAGAGTATGTAACCCAACATAGACACCCGCCACGCCGCCACAGAGTATGTAGCCCAACTTAGACACTCGCCACGCCACCACAGAGTATGTAACCCAACATAGACACCCGCCACGCCGCCACAGAGTATGTAACCCAACATAGACACCCGCCACGCCGCCACAGAGTATGTAACCCAACATAGGCACTACAGCCTCACACCCGCCACGCCGCCACAGAGTATGTAACCCAACATAGACACTACAGCCTCATACCCCGCCACGCCGCCACAGAGTATGTAACCCAACATAGACACCCGCCACGCCGCCACAGAGTATGTAACCCAACATAGACACTACAGTCTCACACCCCACCACGCCGCCACAGAGTATATAACCCAACATAGACACCCGCCACGCCGCCACAGAGTATGTAACCCAACATAGACACTACAGCCTCACACCCCGCCACGCCGCCACAGAGTATGTAACCCAACATAGACACCCGCCACGCCGCCACAGAGTATGTAACCCAACATAGTCACCCGCCAGCCGCCACAGAATATGCAACCCAACATAGACACCCGCCACGCCGCCACAGAGTATGTAACCCAACATAGACACTACAGCCTCACACCCCGCCACGCCGCCACAGAGTATGTAACCCAACATAGACACTACAGCCTCACACCCCGCCACACCGCCACAGAGTAGGTAACCCAACATAGACACTACAGCCTCACACCCGCCACGCTGCCACAGAGTATGTAACCCAACATAGACACCCGCCATGCCGCCACAGAGTATGGAGCCCAACATAGACACTACAGCCTCACACCCGCCACAGAGTATGTAACCCAACATAGACACTACAGCCTCACACCCCGCCACGCCGCCACAGAGTAGGTAACCCAACATAGACACTTTAGCCTCACACCCGCCACGCCGCCACAGAGTATGTAACCCAACATAGACACCCGCCACGCCGCCACAGAGTATGTACCCCAACATAGACACCCGCCACGCCGCCACAGAGTATGTAACCCAACATAGACACCCGCCACGCCGCCACAGAGTATGTAACCCAACATAGACACCCGCCACGCCGCCACAGAGTATGTAACCCACCATAGATACTACAGCCTCACACCCGCCACGCCGCCACAGAGTATGTAACCCAACATAGACACCCGCCACCCCGCCACAGAGTATGTAACCCACCATAGATACTACAGCCTCACACCCGTCACGCCGCCACAGAGTATGTAGCCCAATATAGACACCCGCCACGCCGCCACAGAGTATGTAGCCCAACATAGACACCCGCCACGCCGCCACAGAGTATGTAACCCACCATAGATACTACAGCCTCACACCCGCCACGCCGCCACAGAGTATGTAGCCCAACATAGACACCCGCCACGCCGCCACAGAGTATGTAACCCAACATAGACACCCGCCACGCCGCCACAGAGTATGTAACCCACCATAGATACTACAGCCTCACACCCGCCACGCCGCCACAGAGTATGTAACCCAACATAGACACTACAGCCTCACCCCGCCACGCCGCCACAGAGTGGGTAGCCCAACATAGACACCCGCCACGCCGCCACAGAGTATGTAACCCACCATAGATACTACAGCCTCACACTCGCCACGCCGCCACAGAGTATGTAACCCAACACAGACACCCGCCACGCCGCCAAAGAGTAGGTAGCCCAACATAGACACCCGCCACGCCGCCACAGAGTATGTAGCCCAACATAGACACCCGCCACGCCACCACAGAGTATGTAACCCAACATAGACACCCGCCACGCCGCCACAGAGTATGTAACCCACCATAGATACTACAGCCTCACACCCGCCACGCCGCCACAGAGTATGTAGCCCAACAAAGACACCCGCCACGCCGCCACAGAGTATGTAACCCAACATAGACACCCGCCACGCCGCCACAGAGTATGTAACCCAACATAGACACCCGCCACGCCGCCACAGAGTATGTAGCCCAACATAGACACCCGCCACGCCGCCACAGAATATGTAACCCAACATAGACACCCGCCACGCCGCCACAGAGTATGTAGCCCAACATAGACACCCGCCACGCCGCCACAGAGTATGTAGCCCAACATAGACACCCGCCACGCCGCCACAGAGTATGTAACCCAACATAGACACCCGCCACGCCGCCACAGAGCAGGTAACCCAACATAGACACCCGCCACGCCGCCACAGAGTATGTAGCCCAACATAGACACCCGCCACGCCGCCACAGAGTATGTAACCCAACATAGACACCCGCCACGCCGCCACAGAGTATGTAACCCAACATAGACACCCGCCACGCCGCCACAGAGTATGTAGCCCAACATAGACACCCGCCACGCCGCCACATAATATGTAACCCAACATAGACACCCGCCACGCCGCCACAGAGTATGTAGCCCAACATAGACACCCGCCACGCCGCCACAGAGTATGTAGCCCAACTTAGACACCCGCCACGCCGCCACAGAGTATGTAGCCCAACTTAGACACCCGCCACGCCGCCACAGAGTATGTAACCCAACATAGACACCCGCCACGCCGCCACAGAGTATCTAACCCAACATAGGCACCCGCCACGCCGCCACAGAGTATGTAGCCCAACATAGACACCCGCCACGCCGCCACAGAGTATGTAGCCCAACATAGACATCCGCCACGCCGCCACAGAGTATGTAGCCCAACATAGACACCCGCCACGCCGCCACAAAGTATGTAACCCAAAATAGACACCCGCCACGCCGCCACAGAGTATGTAACCCAACATAGACACTACAGCCTCACACGCCGCCACAGAGTATGTAACCCAACATAGACACTACAGCCTCACACGCCGCCACAGAGTATGTAACCCAACATAGACACTACAGCCTCACACCCCGCCATGCCGCCACAGAGTATGTAACCCAAAATAGACACCCGCCACGCCGCCACATAGTATGTAACCCAACATAGACACTACAGCCTCACACCCGCCACGCCGCCACAGAGTAGGTAACCCAACACAGACACCCGCCACGCCGCCACAGAGTATGTAACCCAACATAGACACTACAGCCTCACACCCGCCACGCCGCCACAGAGTAGGTAACCCAACACAGACACCCGCCACGCCGCCACAGAGTATGTAACCCAACATAGACACCCGCCACGCCGCCACAGAGTATGTACTCCAACATAGACACTACAACCTCACACCCGCCACGCCGCCACAAAGTATGTAACCCAACATAGACACCCGCCACGCCGCCACAGAGTATGTAACCCAACATCGATACTACAGCCTCACACCCGCCGCAGAGTATGTAACCCAACATAGACACCCGCCACGCCGCCACAGAGTATGTAACCCAACATAGACACTACAGCCTCACACCCGCCACGCCGCCACAGAGTATGTAGGAGGGGGCATGGCTCCAGTAGCCCCCTCTTGGCTACGTCCCTGGCTCTGTGCTAGTGAGTGCATGTGACTTTGTGTTTGCGGACGGACGTGCATATATGGGGGCAGGTGGGGATAGTAAGCCTGAGTAAGTGTGCACTGACAATGTTATATATTAAAATTAACACTTTCTGAATCTGGAAATGAGTGTCGTTATCAGGTGTCGTAAAACAAATGACGGATGTGCTAAGTATTAGCAACTGAAAATGAGCGGTACGTCTGAGCTAATGCCTAGTAATGCCTGGCGCCTTCACATGTTTCGATTTGACATGACTCGTACTGACTTATGTGCTCTCGTTTTATGCTGATCTTAAACTCTAATATTGCAGTTTGCATTGTTTCGTAGTTTTTAAATATTAAATGCATGTATTATTGCAAATAATATTTAACTTTTTTCACACTGTACATCTTGTAACATGATCATCCGTGTTACGTTTCAGTGAACTCGACGGCGGATTTTATCGACTACCTGGGCATAGACTCCTACCATCAGGGTCGACTGGCCATTCTGTTCCACATGCTGTCGACCAACCCGCGCATACCGTTCGCACCCAACACAACGCAGGCGTGGACCATCGTGAGAAAGGTACCAAGGCCAAGGTTACTGTAACAACAGGTTAGGCTGAGCATACGCCACTGATTCTGAAGCTGTATGACTGTACTAAGGCTGTATGACCAAGGCTGTATGACTGAGGCTGTATGACCAAACTGACTCGGTTTTGGGATCAGCACATCTCCACCAATCCATAAAGGTAAGACAAGCCACCATTTTCCCAGTAGGATCTTCAGGGGGCCATCCCCAAAACACCGATTTCCCCGTTGGCTCATGTGTCGAAGGCCACGGACCATGACTTTAGTGACGTAATCACTAAGGAATGTCGAACATTTGGCGGGGGCGGCCAAGTCTGATGGTACTACCGACGGAGATTACTTATCGCCGTCTGCACGGTTTCAACACAGCCCTTGGCGCGTCTGAGTCATTTGACGCATGTATACCCAGGGGCTTGAGTTTAGATCGAGTGCGCGTATCGCGTTTGGTTTATGAATGACGAGTGTGTCACTATTGAATTACTCGCGTACCTACCGATTTGTTTACCGTTGTACTCGTGTACTCTGTATTGCCGCGTGTATCATTTCCATGAGGATCTGTATTACCAGTATGAGATCCATATTCCATATGTTATCCGCAATGGCACCTGTATTTCTCGTGTATGGCCTTCCTATACTCATGCAACTTTGATTGTTTGTGTGTGATAAATGTTAGACATGCGTTTGTAATCCTTGTGAAACTTGTCTTTGCTCACATTAATCAGTGTAAGTCCTGTTTTTACCCGTGTGTAATCCATGTAGGACTTGTGTTTCTACATGTGTAATTAACGCAAGGCCTGTGTTTCCGTATTTACATACTCCATGTAATGTATGTGTGTAACGGCGTGTAATCCATGTAAGACCCGTTTTCACCCATGTGTTATCTATGCAAGTCTTGCGTTTATCCGTGCGTAGTCCTGACAATGTTTGTGTTTACTCGTGTGTGCCAGGATCCGTGCGTAGTCCTGGCAATGTTTGTGTTTACTCGTGTGTGCCAGGATCCGTGCGTAGTCCTGGCAATGTTTGTGTTTACTCGTGTGTGCCAGGATCCGTGCGTAGTCCTGACAATGTTTGTGTTCACTCGTGTGTGCCAGGATCCGTGCGTAGTCCTGGTAATTTGTGTGTTTACTCGTGTGTGCCAGGATCCGTGCGTAGTCCTGGTAATTTGTGTGTTTACTCGTGTGTGCCAGGATCCGTGCGTAGTCCTGACAATGTTTGTGTTTACTCGTGTGTGCCAGGATCCGTGCGTAGTCCTGACAATGTTTGTGTTCACTCGTGTGTGCCAGGATCCGTGCGTAGTCCTGGCAATGTGTGTGTTTACTCGTGTGTGCCAGGATCCGTGCGTAGTCCTGGCAATGTGTGTGTGTTTACTCGTGTGTGCCAGGATCCGTGCGTAGTCCTGGCAATGTTTGTGTTTACTCGTGTGTGCCAGGATCCGTGCGTAGTCCTGACAATGTTTGTGTTTACTCGCGTGTGCCAGGATCCGTGCGTAGTCCTGGCAATGTTTGTGTCTACTCGTGTGTGCCAGGATCCGTGCGTAGTCCTGGCAATGTGTGTGTTCACTCGTGTGTGCCAGGATCCGTGCGTAGTCCTGGCAATGTGTGTGTTTACTCGTGTGTGCCAGGATCCGTGCGTAGTCCTGGCAATGTGTGTGTTCACTCGTGTGTGCCAGGATCCGTGCGTAGTCCTGGCAATGTTTGTTAGGATCCGTGCGTAGTCCCGTGTGTGCCAGGATCCGTGCGTAGTCCCGGCAATGTTTGTGTTCACTCGTGTGTGCCAGGATCCGTGCGTAGTCCTGACAATGTTTGTGTTTACTCGTGTGTGCCAGGATCCGTGCGTAGTCCTGACAATGTTTGTGTCTACTCGTGTGTGCCAGGATCCGTGCGTAGTCCTGGCAATGTTTGTGATCACTCGTGTGTGCCAGGATCCGTGCGTAGTCCTGGCAATGTTTGTGTTTACTCGTGTGTGCCAGGATCCGTGCGTAGTCCTGGCAATGTTTGTGTTTACTCGTGTGTGCCAGGATCCGTGCGTAGTCCTGGCAATGTTTGTGTCTACTCGTGTGTGCCAGGATCCGTGCGTAGTCCCGGCAATGTTTGTGTCTACTCGTGTGTGCCAGGATCCGTGCGTAGTCCTGGCAATGTTTGTGTTTACTCGTGTGTGCCAGGATCCGTGCGTAGTCCTGGCAATGTGTGTGTTCACTCGTGTGTGCCAGGATCCGTGCGTAGTCCTGGCAATGTTTGTGTTTACTCGCGTGTGCCAGGATCCGTGCGTAGTCCTGGCAATTTGTGTGTTTACTCGTGTGTGCCAGGATCCGTGCGTAGTCCTGGCAATGTTTGTGTCTACTCGTGTGTGCCAGGATCCGTGCGTAGTCCTGGCAATGTTTGTGTTTACTCGTGTGTGCCAGGATCCGTGCGTAGTCCTGGCAATGTTTGTGTTCACTCGTGTGCGCCAGGATCCGTGCGTAGTCCTGGCAATTTGTGTGTTTACTCGTGTGTGCCAGGATCCGTGCGTAGTCCTGGCAATGTGTGTGTTCACTCGTGTGTGCCAGGATCCGTGCGTAGTCCCGGCAATGTTTGTGTTTACTCGTGTGTGCCAGGATCCGTGCGTAGTCCTGGTAATTTGTGTGTTTACTCGTGTGTGCCAGGATCCGTGCGTAGTCCTGGCAATGTTTGTGTTTACTCGCGTGTGCCAGGATCCGTGCGTAGTCCTGGCAATGTTTGTGTTTACTCGCGTGTGCCAGGATCCGTGCGTAGTCCTGGCAATGTTTGTGTTTACTCGTGTGTGCCAGGATCCGTGCGTAGTCCTGGCAATGTGTGTGTTTACTCGTGTGTGCCAGGATCCGTGCGTAGTCCTGGCAATGTTTGTGTTTACTCGTGTGTGCCAGGATCCGTGCGTAGTCCCGGCAATGTTTGTGTTTACTCGTGTGTGCCAGGATCCGTGCGTAGTCCTGGCAATGTGTGTGTTCACTCGTGTGTGCCAGGATCCGTGCGTAGTCCTGGCAATGTTTGTGTCTACTCGTGTGTGCCAGGATCCGTGCGTAGTCCCGGCAATGTTTGTGTTTACTCGTGTGTGCCAGGATCCGTGCGTAGTCCTGGCAATGTTTGTGTCTACTCGTGTGTGCCAGGATCCGTGCGTAGTCCTGGCAATGTTTGTGTTTACTCGTGTGTGCCAGGATCCGTGCGTAGTCCTGGCAATGTTTGTGTTTACTCGTGTGTGCCAGGATCCGTGCGTAGTCCTGGCAATGTGTGTGTTTACTCGTGTGTGCCAGGATCCGTGCGTAGTCCTGGCAATGTGTGTGTTTACTCGTGTGTGCCAGGATCCGTGCGTAGTCCTGGCAATGTTTGTGTCTACTCGTGTGTGCCATGATCCGTGCGTAGTCCTGGCAATGTGTGTGTTTACTCGTGTGTGCCAGGATCCGTGCGTAGTCCTGGCAATGTTTGTGTCTACTCGTGTGTGCCAGGATCCGTGCGTAGTCCTGGCAATGTGTGTGTTTACTCGTGTGTGCCAGGATCCGTGCGTAGTCCTGGCAATGTTTGTGTTCACTCGTGTGTGCCAGGATCCGTGCGTAGTCCTGGCAATGTTTGTGTTCACTCGTGTGTGCCAGGATCCGTGCGTAGTCCTGGCAATGTGTGTGTTCACTCGTGTGTGCCAGGATCCGTACGTAGTCCTGGCAATGTTTGTGTTCACTCGTGTGTGCCAGGATCCGTGCGTAGTCCTGACAATGTTTGTGTTTACTCGTGTGTGCCAGGATCCGTGCGTAGTCCCGGCAATGTTTGTGTTTACTCGCGTGTGCCAGGATCCGTGCGTAGTCCTGGCAATGTGTGTGTCTGTGTACGTACACGGGGTTAACACACAGGTGAACCTTTCCTGTCCGCAGGTGAACGAGACGATTGAGTATGTGGCCAGTCTGTCTGACGCCGCCCGACTCTGGCTGTCCTTGCCGCCGCAGCCGTCGTCGGACACCCTGCCGGTGAGAACGCTGTCCCAGTCGGACACCCTGCCGGTGAGAACGCTGTCCCAGGACACAGACATGTGGCGGACACCCTGCCGGTGAGAACGCTGTCCCAGAACACAGACATGTGGCGGACACCCTGCCGGTGAGAACGCTGTCCCAGGACACAGACATGTGGCGGACACCCTGCCGGTGAGAACGCTGTCCCAGGACACAGACATGTGGCGGACACCCTGCCGGTGAGAACGCTGTCCCAGGACACAGACATGTGGCGGACACCCTGCCGGTGAGAACGCTGTCCCAGGACACAGACATGTGGCGGACACCCTGCCGGTGAGAACGCTGTCCAAGGACACAGACATGTGGCGGACACCCTGCCGGTGAGAACGCTGTCCCAGGACACAGACATGTGGCGGACACCCTGCCGGTGAGAACGCTGTCCCAGGACACAGACATGTGGCGGACACCCTGCCGGTGAGAACGCTGTCCCAGGACACAGACATGTGGCGGACACCCTGCCGGTGAGAACGCTGTCCCAGGACACAGACATGTGGCGGACACCCTGCCGGTGAGGACGCTGTCCCAGGACACAGACGTGTGGCGGACACCCTGTCGGTGAGAACGCTGTCCCAGGACACAGACGTGTGGCGGACACCCTGCCGGTGAGAACGCTGTCCAGGACACCCTGCCGGTGAGAACGCTGTCCAGGACACCCTGCCGGTGAGAACGCTGTCCCAGTCGGACACCCTGCCGGTGAGAACGCTGTCCAGGACACCCTGCCGGTGAGAACGCTGTCCAGGACACAGACGTGTGGCGGACACCCTGCCGGTGAGAACGCTGTCCAGGACACCCTGCCGGTGAGAACACTGTCCAGGACACCCTGCCGGTGAGAACGCTGTCCCAGGACACCCTGCCGGTGAGAACGCTGTCCAGGACACAGACGTGTGGCGGACACCCTGCCGGTGAGAACGCTGTCCAGGACACAGACGTGTGGCGGACACCCTGTTGGTGAGAACGCTGTCCAGGACACCCTGCCGGTGAGAACGCTGTCCAGGACACAGACGTGTGGCGGACACCCTGCCGGTGAGAACGCTGTCCAGGACACCCTGCCGGTGAGAACACTGTCCAGGACACCCTGCCGGTGAGAACGCTGTCCCAGGACACCCTGCCGGTGAGAACGCTGTCCCAGGACACCCTGCCGGTGAGAACGCTGTCCAGGACACAGACGTGTGGCGGACACCCTGCCGGTGAGAACGCTGTCCAGGACACAGACGTGTGGCGGACACCCTGCCGGTGAGAACGCTGTCCAGGACACAGACGTGTGGCGGACACCCTGCCGGTGAGAACGCTGTCCAGGACACAGACGTGTGGCGGACACCCTGCCGGTGAGAACGCTGTCCAGGACACCCTGCCGGTGAGAACACTGTCCAGGACACCCTGCCGGTGAGAACGCTGTCCAGGACACAGACGTGTGGCGGACACCCTGCCGGTGAGAACGCTGTCCAGGACACCCTGCCGGTGAGAACGCTGTCCAGGACACCCTGCCGGTGAGAACACTGTCCAGGACACCCTGCCGGTGAGAACGCTGTCCAGGACACAGACGTGTGGCGGACACCCTGCCGGTGAGAACGCTGTCCAGGACACCCTGCCGGTGAGAACGCTGTCCAGGACACCCTGCCGGTGAGAACACTGTCCAGGACACCCTGCCGGTGAGAACGCTGTCCAGGACACAGACGTGTGGCGGACACCCTGCCGGTGAGAACGCTGTCCAGGACACCCTGCCGGTGAGAACACTGTCCAGGACACCCTGCCGGTGAGAACGCTGTCCCAGGACACAGACGTGTGGCGGACACCCTGCCGGTGAGAACGCTGTCCAGGACACCCTGCCGGTGAGAACGCTGTCCAGGACACCCTGCCGGTGAGAACGCTGTCCCAGGACACCCTGCCGGTGAGAACGCTGTCCCAGGACACCCTGCCGGTGAGAACGCTGTCTGGGACACAGACGTGTGGGTCGTACTGATCAGTAGGGATATGCCGCTGGGGCTACCCCTTGACCAAACCAACGTGGGCATCAATGACGGTAAACAGTGGGCATCAATGACGGTAAACAGTGTGTATCAGTGACGGTAAACAGTGTGTATCAGTGACGGTAAACAGTGGGTATCAGTGACGGTAAATAGTGGGTATCAGTAACGGTAAATAGTGGGTATCAATGACGGTAAATAGTGGGTATCAGTGACGGTAAACAGTGGGTATCAGTGACGGTAAACAGTGGGTATCAGTGACGGTAAACAGTGGGTATCAGTGACGGTAAACAGTGGGTATCAGTGACGGTAAATAGTGTGTATCAGTGACGGTAAATAGTGGGTATCAATGACGGTAAACAGTGGGTATCAGTGACGGTAAATAGTGGGTATCAGTAACGGTAAATAGTGGGTATCAATGACGGTAAATAGTGGGTATCAGTGACGGTAAACAGTGGGTATCAGTGACGGTAAACAGTGGGTATCAGTGACGGTAAACAGTGGGTATCAGTGACGGTAAACAGTGGGTATCAGTGACGGTAAACAGTGGGTATCAATGACGGTAAACATTGTGTTCAATGCCGGTAAACAGTGGGTATCAATGACGGTAAACAGTGGGTATCAATGACGGTAAATAGTGGGTATCAGTGACGGTAAACAGTGGGTATCAGTGACGGTAAATAGTGGGTATCAGTGACGGTAAATATTGTGTATCAGTGACGGTAAACAGTGTGTATCAGTGACGGTAAACAGTGGGTATCAGTGACGGTAAATAGTGGGTATCAGTGACGGTAAACAGTGGGTATCAGTGACGGTAAACAGTGGGTATCAGTGACGGTGAACAGTGGGTATCAGTGACGGTAAATAGTGGGTATCAGTGACGGTAAACAGTGTGTATCAGTGACGGTAAATAGTGTGTATCAGTGACGGTAAATAGTGGGTATCAGTGACGGTAAACAGTGGGTATCAGTGACGGTAAACAGTGGGTATCAGTGACGGTAAACAGTGGGTATCAGTGACGGTAAATAGTGGGTATCAGTGACGGTAAATAGTGGGCTCAATGCCGGTAAACAGTGGGTATCAGTGACGGTAAATAGTGGGTATCAGTGACGGTAAACAGTGGGTATCAGTGACGGTAAATAGTGGGTATCAGTGACGGTAAATAGTGGGTATCAGTGACGGTAAATAGTGAGTTCAATGCCGGTAAACAGTGGGTATCAGTGACGGTAAACAGTGGGTATCAGTGATGGTAAACAGTGGGTATCAGTGACGGTAAACAGTGGGTATCAGTGACGATAAACAGTGGGTATCAGTGACGGTAAACAGTGGGTTCAATGCCGGTAAACAGTGGGTATCAGTGACGGTAAACAGTGGGTATCAATGACGGTAAACAGTGGGTATCAGTGACGGTAAAGAGTGGGTATCAGTAACGGTAAACAGTGGGCATCAATGACGGTAAACAGTGGGTATCAGTGACGGTAAATAGTGGGTATCAGTGACGGTAAACAGTGTGTATCAGTGACGGTAACAGTGGGTATCAGTGACGGTAAATAGTGGGTATCAATGACGGTAAACAGTGTGTATCAATGACGGTAAACAGTGGGTTCAATGACGGTAAACATTGCTCAGTGTTTATCTCGCATGTCCGTGAGTTCAACACGTTCCACTTTTGTATCACACCTCTGTCTGCCAGTCGGCGGCTCCCCTCGTGTGGACCACGTGTGTCAATAGTATGCCATTCCCGTCACTGCCACGCCACCCTGTGTTACACTCATGATAGCAAACGCAAGGGATATGTTCCGCTACATAATTTTCCTCAGACTCCCGCCTAACAGTGACTGTTATTCCCGTGTCTCAAACCTCTGCCGACACTCCGTTCCGTTATAGCGCTAGCCTCAGATAATATCATGACACCCTGTCACCTCGTGTCTCCCGTCACCCCCCCTGATACTACCTTCCCCTGTGACACTACCCTGTGACACTACCATGTGACACTACCCTGTGACACTACCCTGTGACACTACCCTGTGACACTACCCTGTGACACTACCCTGTTACTCTACCCTGTGACACTACCCTGTGACACTACCTTACCATGTGACACTACCCTGTGACCTTACCCTGTGACCTTACCCTGTGACCTTGCCCTGTGTCACTACCCTGTGACCTTACCCTGTGACCTTACCCTGTGACCTTGCCCTGTGTCACTACCCTGTGACACTACCCTGTGATACTACCATGTGACCTTACCCTGTGACCTTGCCCTGTGTCACTACCCTGTGACACTACCCTGTGATACTACCATGTGACACTACCCTGTGACACTACCCTGTAACACTAACCTGTGACACTACCCTGTAACACTACCCTGTGTCACTACCCTGTGACAATACCCTGTAACACTACCCTGTGACACTACCCTGTGTCACTACCCTGTGACACTGCCCTGTGACCTAACCCTGTGACCTAACCCTGTGACACTACCCTGTGACAATACCCTGTAACACTACCCTGTGACACTACCCTGTGTCACTACCCTGTGACACTGCCCTGTGACCTAACCCTGTGACACTACCATGTGACACTACCCTGTGTCACTACCCTGTGACACTGCCCTGTAACACTACCATGTGACACTACCCTGTGACACTACCCTGTGTCACTACCCTGTGACACTGCCCTGTGACCTAACCCTGTGACCTAACCCTGTGACACTACCATGTGACACTACCCTGTGTCACTACCCTGTGACACTGCCCTGTAACACTACCATGTGACACTACCCTGTGACCTAACCCTGTGACACTACCATGTGACACTACCCTGTGTCACTACCCTGTGACACTGCCCTGTAACACTACCATGTGACACTACCCTGTGACACTACCCTGTGACACTACCATGTGACACTACCCTGTGACACTACCATGTGACACTACCCTGTGACAATACCATGTAACACTACCCTGTGACACTACCCTGTGACACTACCCTGTGTCACTACCCTGTGACACTGCCCTGTGACACTACCCTGTGACACTACCCTGTGACACTGCCCTGTGTTAATACCCTGTGACCTTACCCTGTGACCTTACCTTGTGACACTACCCTGTGACACTACCCTGTGTTACCATCGTGTCCCCCGGCAGATCCCGGCGGAGCAGGTGACCTTGGTGAGCTGCGCGTGGCTCGAGCTGATGTCCGGGGCTGACCTGGACTGGTTCCGTCCGTTCCCGTCAGAAGAGGCGGCGGTCCAGTACTTCCTCGGCGACGACGGCGCAGGCGCCTCAGCGGACAACGCCAGCGTCATCGCGGGTCAGTGGACAACAGAGGCCGCCCAGTATTACAGTACTTCTTTCTTCTCTTTTTCCGCATCTCATTCCTAGCTAAAGATAAATCGAATGGTGTTCGGTCCGTCCGAGGTCCGTACTTGATTGTCATCGCCGGTCCTTCGAATATGCCCCACCCCCGCAGCTGGCGGCAATTAAATATGCTGTATTTTTATTTGAAACATTTGTGTGTGGCATTCCTGCTCAAATTTCATATTGGTTCATATTACACATCCGGGATACGGCGATACACTACGCGTATCCGAGACACTTCAGGCCATCACACTGGCCTGGCCGGCCTCCATGCTTGACTGACGCTTCCCTCACCCTCCTCGCCTCCGTGCAGTTTTGGCGTTCGACCTGCCACCTAACGGCAGCCTGCCGAACCACCTGACGTATAAGATCCGCCAGAGCGCCTCCATGACCGCCAACACAGTGCTGGTGAGGGACCGGTCCTGGCTGCCCGGCCCGAGGGACTGGGACTACAACTACTACGAGTTCGGCTTCTCCTGGCTACAGGTGAGGACGTCTGCATGGCGGTGTGTCAGACGGTTATACAGGGGTCCCGGAATGGAATCCGAGCACAGGTCAACCACAGGTTGTCATCAGGTCAAGCCTTGTTTGTGCTCTGGCTACACACGGACACAGTGAACCCTGGCACTGGCCTGGCAATGGGTGTATTTTGAACATTGCTTGCTCATGTGTTGATGAATTTAAATGCTATCCATCCTCGACACAAGAGGGAGCTGTTATTAAATTAGGCATCCGTTAACTTTACATCAACTCCCAGATTTCCTCAATTGTCAACAGTGTGAAAGACCTCCAAGCCCATACACCGTCTGCACGAAACGTGCAGACGGTGTATGTCACGTGTCCGAAACGTGTACACGTGTAAACGTGTCCGATTCAGGCCACCTATACCCGTCCTAGCGTTGCATTTGACCCCGTCGCGCCATGCATACCCCTCGCCGCACCGCAGGGCTGTCTCATCGTCTAACCCGCCCCTTCCCTGCCCTGTGTCCTCAGGACCTGGTGGAGCGCGCTGTGGCCTCGCTGCACGCCGGCCGGACCGTGCTGGAGCCGGCGGGCGCCGTGCACGAGATGCCGTACCCGTGTTACATGCGCGACTCGTTCCTGTTTTACCTGCAGACGGTGATGCCGCTTTGTATCATGCTGGGTTGGGTGTGCGGCGTGACGCTACAGGTGCTCCTGCTGGTCCAGGAGCGCCAGGACCGGCTCAGAGAGGTGAGGACTGGGTCAGAGAGGTGAGGACTGGGTCAGAGAGGTGAGGACAGGGCCAGAGAGGCGAGGACTGGGCCAGAGAGGTGAGGACAGGGCCAGAGAGGTGAGGACAGGCCAGAGAGGTGAGGACAGGGCCAGAGAGGTGAGGACAGGGCCAGAGATGTGAGGACAGGGCCAGAGAGATGAGGACTGGGCCAGAGAGGTGAGGACAGGGCCAGAGAGGTGAGGACTGGGCCAGAGAGGTGATCACTGGGTCAGATAAATGAGGACTGGGTCAGAGAGGTGAGGACTGGGTCAGAGAGGTGAGGACTGGGTCAGAGAGGTGAGGACTGGGTCAGAGAGGTGAGGACTGGGTCAGATAGGTGAGGACAGGGCCAGAGAGGTGAGGGCAGGGCCAGAGATGTGAGAACAGGGTCAGAGAGGTGAGGACTGGGCCAGAGAGGTGAGGACAGGGCCAGAGAGGTGAGGACAGGGCCAGAGAGGTGAGCACAGGGCCAGATAGGTGAGGACAGGGCCAGAGAGGTGAGGACAGGGCCAGAGAGGTGAACACAGGGCCAGAGAGGTGAGGACAGGGCCAGAGAGGTGAGGACAGGGCCAGAGAGGCGAGGACAGGGTCAGAGAGGTGAGGACAGGGCCAGAGAGGTGAGGACAGGGCCAGAGAGGTGAGGACTAGTCCAGAGAGATGATCGCAGGGCCAGAGAGGTGATGACTAGTCCAGAGAGGTGAGGACTTGGTCAGAGAGGTGAGGACAGGGTCAGAGAGGTGAGGACAGGGCCAGAGAGGTGAGGACATGGTCAGAGAGGTGAGGACAGGGCCAGAGAGGTGAGGACAGGGCCAGAGAGGTGAGTACTGGGTCAGAGAGGTGAGGACTGGGTCAGATAGGTGAGGACAGGGCCAGAGAGGTGAGGACAGGGCCAGAGAGGTGAGGACAGGGCCAGAGAGATGAGGACTAGTCCAGAGAGGTGAGGACAGGGCCAAATAGGTGAGGACTTGGTCAGAGAGGTGAGGACAGGGTCAGAGAGGTGAGGACAGGGCCAGAGAGGTGAGGACTAGTCCAGAGAGGTGAGGACTAGTCCAGAGAGGTGAGGACAGGGCCAGAGAGGTGAGGACAGGGCCAGAGAGGTGAGGACTGGGTCAGAGAGGTGAGGACAAGGTCAGAGAGGTGAGGACGGCCAGAGAGGTGAGGACAGGGCCAGAGAGGTGAGCACAGGGCCAGAGAGGTGAGGACTAGTCCAGAGAGGTGAGGACAGGGCCAGAGAGGTGAGGACAGGGCCAGAGAGGTGAGTACTGGGTCAGAGATGTGATGACAGGGCCAGAGAGGTGAGGACAGGGCCAGAGAGGTGAGGACTGGGTCAGAGACGTGAGGACAGGGCCAGAGAGGTGAGGACAGGGTCAGAGAGGTGAGGACTGGGTCAGAGATGTGAGGACAGGGCCAGAGAGGTGAGCACAGGGCCAGAGAGGTGAGGACAGGGCCAGAGAGGTGAGGACTGGGTCAGAGATGTGAGGACAGGGCCAGAGAGGTGAACACAGGGCCAGAGAGGTGAAAACGGCCAGAGAGGTGAGGACTGGGTCAGAGATGTGAGGACAGAGCCAGAGAGGTGAAAACAGGACTAGAGAGGTGAAAACAGGGCCAGAGAGGTGAGGATAGGGCCAGAGAGGTGAGGACATGGCCAGAGAGGTGAGGACATGGCCAGAGAGGTGAGGACAGGGCCAGAGAGGTGAGTACTGGGTCAGAGAGGTGAGGACTGGGTCAGCTAGGTGAGGACAGGGTCAGAGAGGTGAGGACAGGGCCAGAGAGGTGAGGACAGAGTCAGAGAGGTGAGGACAGGGCCGGAGAAGTGAGGACAGGACCAGAGAGGTGAGGACAGGGTCAGAGAGGTGAGGACAGGGCCAGAGAGGTGAGGACAGGACCAGAGAGGTGAGGACTGGGCCAGATAGGTGAAAACAGGGCCAGAGATGTGAGGACAGGGCCAGAGATGTGAGGACAGGGCCAGAGAGGTGATAACAGGGCCAGAGAGGTGAGGACTGGGTCAGAGAGGTGAGGACTGGGTCAGAGAGGTGAGGACTGGGTCATAGAGGTGAGGACTGGGTCAGAGAGGTGAGGACAGGGTCAGAGAGGTGAGGACAGGGCCAGAGAGGTGAGGACAGGGTCAGAGAGGCGAGGACAGGGTCAGAGAGGTGAGGACTGGGTCAGAGATGTGAGGACTAGTCCAGGAGCGCCAGGATCGTCTCAGAAAGACGAGGATACGGTGAGAGAGGTGAGGGGGTAGTGTCACAGGGTAGTGTCGATTCAGCAGGGTCAAAGTCGCACCCATATGATAGTTATGTATTTGCAGTCATGACGGTCGTGATGGTCTTCTTTGTTTCTCCTGAAAACAGAATTGACATGCGGCTGTTTCTTACCGTGTTCTAGCTGGTTGCTACCGGTGGGCTGTTAAACTGGTGACCAAACCTGACCCCCGATGACCCCTGCTGACCCCTGCTGACCCTGCTGACCCCTGCTGACCTCTGCTGACCTCTGCTGACCTCTGCTGACCCTGCTGACCCTGCTGACCCTGCTGACCCTGCTGACCCTGCTGACCCTGCTGACCCCTGATGACCCCTGCTGACCTCTGCTGACCCCTGCGGACCTCTGCTGACCTCTGCTGACCCCTGATGACCCCTGCTTGCCTCTGCTGACTTCTGCTGACCTTTGCTGACTTATACTGACCTCTGCTGACCTCTGCTGACCTCTGCTGACCTCTGCTAATCCCTGATGACCCCTGCTGACCCCTACTGACCTCTGCTGACCTCTGCTGACCTCAACTGACCTCTGCTGACCTATGCTGACCTGTACTGACCTGTACTGACCCATGCTGACTCCTGCTGACCTTTGCTGACCTTTGCTGACCTCTACTGACCTGTACTGACCCCTGCTGACCTTCAGGTGATGCTGACGATGGGCATCAGCGTGTGGGCGGTCCGTCTCTCCTGGGTGCTGACGGCTCTGCTGCTGACGGTACCCTCTGTGATGGCCGTCACGCTGATGCTCTTCTACGGAGGCATCCTGCGCTACAGCAGCGTCACGCTCGTCTTCTGTCTGCTGCTGCTGTTCGCCGTGGATAACATCGCACTAGCGTGAGCGCATAGTCTGCCGATCGGCCGGCCGGGATCGGTCGACGCTGGATAGGCTGCGATTGTAGGACCGTGCTAGGCACCTCTGCTGACCTCTGCTGGCCTCTGCTGACCTCTGACTACTGGTCATGCGTGGCGATTATGTTCACTCAGCACTTGATTAAACAGCGGGAAACTCTTGCAAAAGTATTTTACTTGATTATATTAGCAATGTCTTATTGTCGGAGTTTCTTAAACTTGGTTTTATAAGTTGGTTTCATTGGAACCGATGATACTCTTTATGTTGGCATGCGTACTAGTGTCTGCTTTTCACGGTGATAGCTCGTGTTATGACAGCCTTGTACGGTGCCGCGGTCCACTCTTTGGCCGGGGCATTTCAGTGCCCTCAACACATGTCACGGCACTCACACACCCCACTCTCCCTCCCGTCTGGTCCGATAGCCACCTGCTGAGCGCCGTGTGTCCTGGTCGCGCCCGCACGGCCGCCGCCGCCTCCACCATCCTCTACTTCCTGGCCTACGTGCCATACATCTACGTCTCCGTCATCGAGAACACGGCCATGCAGTCTGTCTCCACGCCGGCCAAGGTCCTCACGGTGAGTCGAGGACGGGGTTGGGGGGGGGGGGCAGAGGGGGGTAGGTAGGTAGTGGGGTGAGCGGTGCAGGGGGTCGTGTGTTCAGAGTGGCGGGATTTGGAGCCATTGAGCCGGAGTTGGGTGGGTTCGAATCCAGACGCGGTGGGAGAGGTTTCGGTTGTTGCCGGCATGCCTGTTCCATGCCATGGCTGTCGTTCCGTGGCAAGTCATGGCTTTGATCACGTCATATGGACTGCATGATTGATGTATAATTATGCGCATTCAATGCCATGCCGATGTTGATTAGTAACTGTGTCTCAGTGTTTGGCAGTGGTTGGTGGTGCTACGTGTGGTTTTAATTTTTCCGATTTGTTTTCGTTGGTATATTTTCGTCTGTATGTGGACGTCACAGAACGTAACGCTGCATTCGTGGTGTGTCGCAGTGTCTGATGTCGCCATCGGCGTTCAACCTGGCGTTTAAGTACGTGGGCTTCTACGAGCAGCAAGGCAGCGGCGTCGACTGGGAGTCGTGGACCGTGTCTCCAGTGGAGAACGACGACTTCAGCCTGGCGCTGACCATGCTGCTGATGCTGCTGGACCCGCTGCTGTACGCCGTCATCGTCTGGTACACCGAGGCCGTCTTCCCAGGTATTTCAAGCATGGTTTTCTCATAATTGGATACAATTCCTTATTTATACTTAGTCTCAGACTTGTAAAATGGCGAATCAACGGGCTCGGCTTGTCCCCGTCTTGTGGTCAGCCCGTCGGGTCCTGATAACGATCGGGGTTCGCTGCCGCTGCGTGCTTCGACAGAGATGCAAGTTTGGTCATAAACTGCGTATATTCTGCACTGCAAAAGATACCTAGATTTATTTGCTAGATATTATACAAAAGATATTTAGATTAGTATTAGGTTTATAATGCCTACTTTTTCCATGAAACATAGTTAAACATACCCAGGTAAATGTAAATTAGATATGGTCTGAGGCCTTTTGCACAAAACGTACGAAACGGAAAAAGTACTATTCCTCTTAGAATCGTAACTATTCTAAGACATCGTGTTTCACCAAGATCCTGAAAATAAAAAGATCAGTGATGAATTTGCGCCGGTGCGTGAAGCCGTTCCAAGGGGGTCCTGTTTCATAACAAAATATATTTAAGAAAAAGTAGTCTGGTTATGGTTATCACACCGCATCTGCGAAATAAATGTTAAAATCCTAAACTAACGGGGACAAATCTACGAAGGGTAGTGTTGCTTTTATTTTGAAGGCGACATTTGTTAAGCATCGGTTTTCTATAGTATTGCTGATAAGGAGCGTGGATAAATGGAGTTTGTCGAGGACGAAGAGGTTCTCCGACTGAAAAACCGTCGCCGAAGACGCTCAAGGACGTTCCGTCCCAGAATAAACAATAATTAAAAATGGTGTGTCCTATGCCGGAATCATTCAGGTAAATAAAAAAAACGTCCGTGAAGTTAGCGACTAATTCAGCGATGGATTCGGCACATATTCCGATTTGCCCCAAACTTCGGCCCACGTCAGTTCTGACACGCTGATCACGAATATGACCCTCATTTTGCTGTCCAAGGTCACCTTCAAGGTCAACTTCAAGGTCAGAGGACGGGTACCGCTTAATGTCCCGAATGTATCGCCGGATCGTTACCAAAGTGGTCCCAGATGATAGACAGGCTCCATATCTAACGTCCGTCACCGTGACTCAGGGGCTCCGCTGCACGCCTTTGAAATTGGGGGAACAGGCCGGGATCAAGGCAAGCTGAGTGGTGATGTCAGCGAAAAGTGTTTTATTGCGCATAATTGTGATAAAACCCACACATTGACACTAACCAAAATCCGATGAACTAACACAGCAGCTCGTCCGCGCGCAACGCGGCACACTACCGAGCCCTGCGGCGCCATCACACCCGCACTGCCTGCATGGCCAGCACCGGCCCGCACGCCACAGGACTGGACATTAACATAGCACAAATCATCTCTGGCTCACGAGCAACGCTGAGGTCTGACCGAAGAATAGCTAATAGTAATATCACCGAAGGCCGGTTCTTCGAATAAATCATTCGAAGAACACTTGCATACACTTGCATACCTACATACATACATACCCCCATATACACCTACATATGCTTATATGCAAAGGGAATTAAAGAGCTGCCTCGTCACCTACAAGTTAGGTGTGCAGGCTTCGAGCGCGGCTCGCCCAGGGGGTCCTCCCGCCACGCTTAATGGCGCGGCGGCCGCAGTCCTCGCCGCCGGATCCGGGCCGGGATTCGGCCATCTCTGGCCGAAACCCAGCTCGGACCCGGCGGCGCCGCCCTCCAGCCTGGCTGTTGGGGGCGGCGACAGCCCCGACCTAAGGCCGGGACTGGAGCAGCGTATCAGGTCAAAGCGCCTAATTCAAAGTACTAAATAACCATCACTCCTACTTTTCAATAGTCAGGTTTGATAAACGTTGATCAGAATCATTCAGTTTCTCCTAAATAGTTAAGTGTCCTCCATTTCATATTCAACTCCTTCATCTTGTCATTTAACTTTGCACTGTACTTCTCACTGTGCAGGTCTGACCGAGGAATAGCTAATAGTAATATCACCGAAGGTCGGTTCTTCGAATAAATCATTTGTATACCTGCACCGGTTCGGGTGGTGCCGCGCCGTCCTCGGCGCCTGGAGCGGCCCCAGGAGCGTCGTCCGGCCGGGCGGCGGCGGCCAAACCCAGCAGCCGTACGGCCAACAGCTCGGCGCAGCCCGAGGAGGAGCCACTGCCGCCAGGGTGGGAGGTGCGAATCGACTCTCTGTGCCGACGCTACTATATCACCTACACCACGCTGAAACAGTTCAAACTTCAAGCTGAATCCTGCAAATTGTTTACAAAATAACCGCGGATCACCGGTAGAAAATGTCTATAAAAAAACAGGAACCGTCATGGTTCATAATCAGACAGTCGTCACCTCCCAGTACTATTTTGTTGATGCTATTTTTTTCTGCTAATCTACCCAGTTGTTTACTTATAAACCACGCCTTTAATTCATTCCAAAAGTTGTATACCCTTCTACAATACCAACATTTGTGTAGTATGTTTTCCCGCTGCGTGCAATGCTCACAAGCATCTGAATTTTGTATCTTCATTTTCTCAAGTAAACTGTTTGTTCCTACTATGCGGCTGATAACTTTATATATAACTAGTGGTCCTGTACTGAACCGGGGTATCTCTTAAGCTTGTATAGACATTTGTCCAATTCACTTCTCGAAGTCTATGTTCCCACGCCCCTTCCCACACATTATTAAGTTGTTTGGTTTTGCTCCGTACTAATATCTTGTTTAGGTGGGATGTTCCTGTATTTTCAGAGACAATTATAGTGATGAATGGGTCCATAGTCGGTTCGGTTAGTTTCATTCTTTCTCTAGATTCTCTCCATTCACCAGGTAAACTACTTAATAAAGCCTTATAATCGAGAAATGTAGCCTGGATGTTATATATCTGTTTCAGTTCTTCATATTCCATCAATGAACCATCTGACTTTAACAGGTCAGTTAACGTTCTAATACCTTTTCCGTACCATTCCTTAATCCATGTACCCTTAAATTTGGTAGTATCTGCAAAAAAATAGGACTGGCAGTTATTTGGTGAGTGTTTAGTTTATATTCCTCTTTAAAATCGACAAGGGCAGGAAGAACCTCCCTCCAAAATTGATTTATAATGCGGACTGCCTTCCTTCTCAGCGCGGTGTGACCCATTTGCCAGAATTCTACATTTTTGCAACCAAAAGTTGTTGACCAGGGGGGGGGGCAGTGATCAAAACCGAAAGGCTGTTGAGCAGGGTGGGGGTGGAAGCGTCAGCGAAATGCTGTTAAGTGGGAGAGGGGGGGTGATGGAGTGTCAGGGCAAACTTGTTCAACAGGCGAGAGGTAGGTATGTACCTAACAAATCATGAGTACAACTCAACACTGATTTATAAATTATAGTTGTTTGCCATGGAAAATGGGGGGGGGGGGATAATCCCCCTGGCCCAAGAATGGGGGAAACTTCCCCCGTCCCACGTGGTGAAGTTTCTGGCATAACTTATTAGATATTTCGAATATATAAACGGTCGGACGGCGTGGCGCCGCCCGAGCCGGCCGCCGCGCCACGGCAGTGAAAGAGGCAGAGACGGTCGGAGAGACGGCAGCGGCGGACAGTCGTCTTCCGCCGTCTCTCTGCCGGCCGCTTCCGTCTCTCCGGCCACCTCTGCATCCTCCACTGCCGCGGCCGCCGGCTCGCGGCAGTGGAGCGGCCCCAGGAGCGTCGTCCGGCCGGGCGGCGGCGGTCAAACCCAGCAGCCGTACGGCCAACGGCTCGGCGCAGCCCGAGGAGGAGCCACTACCGCTAGGGTGGGAGGTGCGAATCGACTCTCTGGGCCGACGCTACTATAGCACCTACACCACACTGAAACAGTTCAAACCTCAAGCTGAATCCTGCAAATTGTTTACAAAATAACCGCGGATCACCGGTAGAAAATGTCTATAAAAAAAACAGGAACCGGCACCGCCACCGCCACCGCTCATAAATGAGTTGGCACCGGCATTAAGCCCGGCCACATGTGGCAGCACCCGCCAGGCCGGGCAGCCAGCAATCTGCATGTCTTGACTTCATTATACATTAAGCAGTATTTTAACCCCCGCACTTGTGCTGAGCCCGGCATGAGACCGGCAAGCCTGAGTTCAGACACAGCTCCAGGCTCGCCGGGCCTAAGTTTGGACCCGGCGCCGGCTCTCTGGTCCTGAAATGTGCATCCCTAATTGTAGGCGTGGACTAGAGCCGAGTCTCATAACTCATCTTGTATTTCGAAGTCACAGCACCGATCATATACAACCACACCTCAATTACAGCGCCCCACCAGTATGCCATTGTCGCCGGCCGGCCTGGTTTGCCCGAGTTGCCCCCAACGCCGTCTATTGCTGAGTCTTGTTGTTGGTCCCGTGTGCTGCCATCTAGCAGCAGCAGCACCCATCGTATTCGGACATGGTGGCAGCACACATCAGCTGCCTGGGAGACGGATGAACATCATTTTCGAAGACAGATCCTAATATCAATGCAGATGGTGATAATATTGGTTTCGGACGAATTACAAAGTATTTATTATTATATTTATGCCCAACTGTTGTGTAACCATACTGTAAATGGCTTGGATGCGCTGTAGCTATTTGACACTACTTCATGCTGGATATGACGTTATACCCTAGAATCCGGCACATTTTAAGAAAGGAAATAGGAGGTTGGTGAAACACAAATTACGAAGTTTCGTAGAATTTGCTCTTTCTTTGATTTTCTCAGATTTACTCCGGCGACGTAAATCGTAAGTTTTATGCAAAGGCCTCTGGACTTGGAGTCCAGAACATACGTGATTCTCGTATCTGTCTTGCATCTCGGCAGGGGCAGCGAGCCCTGGCCGTTGAATGGACCGAATGACCCGAAGGGTGAACGTCATGACGGGAGTAAGTCGAGTCCGTTGATTCACCATTTTACAAGTCTGCTTAGTCTTCATTTGTTTTTCCCATTTTCTTTCCTTCGGTTTATTCCTTGCTTGTATTCAATGTGTTTAGTTTGTGGACGTACCTTCTATGATGTTGCCTTTTATCTAAAACCTGTGTAGTGTGCAGGCCATTGCTAGTGCTGCGTCATTGTGAAGGACTTCGTGCATTGGCGGGAAAGGGACAGCGAAGTTCCCTAATGGTGCTGCCACTGCGTGGCGTGCGCGGACACTCCTCGAAATATGCGGGATTGTTAATATGTACACATTGTAACAAATAATGTACACATTGCTGACCCGACCATAATCCCGTGCGGGATTCGCCACCATCAGCATCCCAGCTAGACGTGTCTGCGCGGCGCCTGCAAACTCTGATCGTATTACCCATACACTTGAGACCTTTCCGTTATCTTCGCGCGTCCACACTGCGGTGTTCTCTGCCCCCAGGCGCGGTCGGCGTGCCACAGCCGTGGTACTTCCCGTTCACCCTCGAGTACTGGTGCCCGTCACGAGCGGAGGACAAGCTGCGCCGCTCCGACCCGGCCGGCGACGGGGCGGAGGCGGCGGCCGACGGTACGCTTCCGGGTCGTACGTCTTATCCTCCCCCCTCCCCTCCCACAACCGCCAACGCTGCTATTCTGAGGCTCTTGATAGAGAGGCAAGCATGCGCCCACGCTGCCACTCCGGGTTCTCGATAGGAAGATTACGTTATGTATGTTATCATTTGGATTGATGTCATATCAGCAGTTTGTATGATTGTCTGTAAACACTTTGAGTGCGCTAGTTTCCTCTTGCATGTTTGAAATTGGTGATATTGAAGTGTCCACTATGTGAGTAGATTTCATAAAATCGCTTCGTTTGTGGCAAATCACGAAGAAATTAGTCTGTCTGACCTGCCGTACATTAGGTGACGTCAGTCTGCTAGTGAGACTGACCCGTGTACCGTACATTAGGTGACGTTAGTCTGCTAAGTGAGACTGACCAATGTGCCGTACATTAGGTGACGTCAGTCTGCTAAGTGAGACTGACTCGTCTGTCGTACATTAGGTGACGTCAGTCTGCTCAGTGAAACTGACCCGTCTGTTGCACATTAGGTGACATCAGTCTGGTCAGTGAGACTGACCCATGTGCTGTACATTAGGTGACGTCAGTCTGCTAAGTGAGACTGACCCGTGTGCCGTACATTAGGTGACGTCAGTCTGCTAGTGAGACTGACCCGTCTGTCGTACATTAGGGGACGTCAGTCTGGTCAGTGAGACTGACCCATGTGCTGTACATTAGGTGACGTCAGTCTGCTAGTGAGACTGACCCGTCTGCCGTACATTAGGTGACGTCAGTCTGCTCAGTGAGGCTGACCCTGTTGACCTGGAGCTGGCGGTGGAGCTCCAGGCGGTCAGCTGGAGGTTTCACGGCCAGCGTCGGCCGGCCGTGGACCGGCTCAGCTTGAGGCTGTACCAGGGACAGGTGACGGCGCTGCTGGGCCATAACGGCGCCGGCAAGACCACCACGCTGTGAGTGGGCAGTTCTCGTGACTCTTCTCAGTTCTCACACTCTCACACGCTCACACTCACACTCTCACACTCACGCGCTCACACGCTCACACGCTCCCACGCTCACACTCTCACACTCTCACACTCTCACACTCTCACACTCTCACACTCTCACACTCTCACACGCTCACACGCTCACACTCTCACACTCACACTCTCACACTCTCACACACTCACACTCTCACACTCACACTCTCACACTCTCATACTATCACACGCTCACACTCACACTCTCACACTCTCACACGCTCACACTCTCATACTATCACACGCTCACACTCTCACACGCTCACACGCTCACACGCTCACACTCTCACACTCTCACACTCACACGCTCACACTCTCACACTCACACTCTCACACTCTCACACTCACACGCTCACACGCTCACACTCTCACACTCTCACACGCTCACACTCTCACACGCTCACACTCTCAGACGCTCACACTCTCACATGCTCATACTCTCACACGCTCACACGCTCAGACGCTCAGATGCTCACACTCTCACACTCTCACACTCTCACACGCTCACACTCTCACACGCTTACACTCACACGCTCACACTCTCACACTCTCAGACGCTCACACTCTGACACTCACACTCTCACACTCTCACACTCTCACACTCTCACACTCTCACACTCTCACACTCTCACACTCTCACACTCTCACACGCTCACACGCTCACACTCTCACACTCTCACACTCACACACTCATACTCTCACACGCTCACACTCTCACACTCTCAGACGCTCACACTCTCACACTCTCACACACAATAAACTTGTCGGGTGCACACCAGACACGCAGAACGGGAAGGACACACAGTTCATGCAGGCCGCGCAAGACGCACAGAACACCAAGTGCTCGGAAAACGCCGCCCAAGAAATAGCGGTGATTGGACGCTCGTTACACGACCACGATCATCACGTACCTACACCACGACCCCACGTAACACGACCACACAGCGAGACACCCGGGAAACCCCCACACCACGACACCACGACACCGCGTAACACGACTCTCTCTCTCTCTCTCTCTCTCTCTCTCTCTCTCTCTCTCTCTCTCTCTCTCTCTCTCTCTCTCTCTCTCCCGCTCCCGCTCCCGCTCCCGCTCCCGCTCCCGCTCCCGCTCCCGCTCCCGCTCCCGCTCCCGCTCCCGCTCCCGCTCCCGCTCCCGCTCCCGCTCCCGCTCCCGCTCCCGCTCCCGCTCCCGCTCTGGCTCTCGCTCTTTCTCCGGTAGTATACGCCGGCAGTATATGACCGCCCTCTCTCTCTCCCTGTCGTCCCCAGCTCTATGTGGTGTATATCACCACATAGAGGACTCTGTCTTCCCCAGCTCTGTGGTGTATATGACCGCCCTCTCCCTGTCGTCCCCAGCTCTATGTGGTGTATATGACCGCCCTCTCCCTGTCGTCCCCAGCTCTATGCTGTGCGGGTTGCTACCCTGCCGCTCCGGCTCCGTCTCCGTGTACGGCCAGGACGCCGGCCGGCAGCTGTCGGCCGTGCGCCGCTCGCTCGGCTTCTGTCCCCAGCAGGACGTGCTGGTGGACGGTCTGACAGCCGCCGAGCACCTCTGGATGTACGGCAGGATACGGGGCGCCGACAGCAAGCAGGCCGAGATGCATGCCATCAGGTGAGGGACAGGGCGTCATGGAAGGCTGCTGGCCATCAGGTGAGGGGGCAGGGCGTCATGGAAGGCTGCATGCCATCAGGTGAGGGGGCAGGGCGTCATGGAAGGCTGCTGGTCATCACAGAGCTGATCATTAGGGCAGGGGGGGGGGGGGGGGCTGGAGGGGCCTCCCTCCCCCTCCAGCCCCCTCCCCCCTTCAGGTAAGGCTGCAAGCCAGGCCTGTTTGTGTGCAATGTCAGCTATTGGGATGCCTGTTTCCCGTACTAGTGATGTCCTCGCCTTCGCGGCTCATTCCTGGTTCGCGTTATTAGTGAACCCAGAGCAGGCACGTAGCAAAAAGGGGGGGGGGGTGCACCCCCTCTCCCCCTGGAGGCGCCAGGAGGGCCCTTTTCGGCGGCGGAGGATCCTTTACGGCGCGCGCAGCGCGCCGAAAAGGGCCGACGAGACCGGGCGAAGCGCGGTATCATGGTCTCTTTACCACGCGAAGCGTGGTCTTTAGAGGGTTTAGAGCACTTCAGAGGTCCTTTGGGGCCACCAGGACCCTCTCTGAAAGACCAGAGGGCCCCTTGGACGTGCAAAAGAGCCCTGTGCATGTCAGAGGGACCCCTGGTCAGACCGAAAGGGCCCCTGAGTGGGTCAAAAGGCCCCCTGAACACGTCGAATGGGCCCCTAGCCAGCATAGATGGCCCCTGAGCATGTCGAGAGGCCCCTGAGCATGTCGAGAGGCCCCTCAGCATGTCGGCAGGGCGACAAAGCAACCAGCACAGTCCCTTGCCAGGTCATAAGGACCCCTGAGCAGGACGTTGGAGGGCCCTTGGACAGACCTAGAGGGCCCCTGGGAAGTTCAAAGGGCCCCTATGCATGTCAGAAGGGCCCCTGGTCAGACCGAAAGTGCCCGTAGGTGGGGCCAGTCAGCACGGAGGGGTCACCCATCACCCAGGTCGGAGCAGTCAGGTCGGAGGACCCTCGGAGCATGTTGCAAGGCGACAAAGCAGCCAGCGCAGTCCCTTGTCAGGTCGGATGGGCCCCTTAGAAGGCTAGAGGACCCCTGGACAGACCAGAGGGGCCCTGGAAAGTTCAAAATGTCCCTGTGTATATCAGAGGGGCCCCTGACCAGACGGAAAGGGCCCCTGGGCGGGTAAGAAGGGCCCCTGAACATGCCGAATTGGCCGGAGGGTCGAAGTCGGAGGGCCCCCTGAGCATGTCGGCAGTGCGACAAAGCAGCCAGCGCAGTCCGACCAGAAGAGTCGCTGGGCATATCGGAGGGGCTCCTGGGCAAGTCAGAAGGGCCCTGGCTAGACCGAAACGGTCCCTGGGCCGGTCAGAAGGGCCCTTGAACATGCCGGATGAGTTCCTAGCTAGACTGGAGGGACCCCTGGGCAGGTCGGAGGGGCCCCTGAGCATGTCGGCAGGGCGACAAAGCCGCCAGTTCAGTCCCTGGTCAGACCGGAAGGGCCCAATTAAGCACGTAGAGATCCCAGATGAAGATTCAATACAAAGAAGACTTACTTCACAATACAAATATTAAAATCGGAGCTTTCGGGTATATTGTAACACCCTTCGTCAGCGATTAACAGGCATGCGGTAACAGGTCATTGCTCGTTTTTAAGATGAGCAATGGCATGTTACCGAATGCCTCTTAATCGCTAACGAAGGGTGTTACAATATACCCGCAAGCTTCGATTAACATTTTTCGTGAAGAGTAAGCCGTCTTTGTTTTTAATATATATCACCCACTCCACATCATGTCTTTCCGCGGATCCCAGATGAGTCCCTGAACAGGTCAGAAGGGCGTTGGAAAGGTCGGAGAGGCCCCTAGACGATCTGAAGGGACCCTGGGCCTTTCAACAGTAAGAATGCAGTTGTCCAGGGAATACAATTCAAAATTTTGCGGCGCTCCGCGGCGCAATTCCACTGCATATTCAATTATATGCGGGTTAGAAAAAGGGCCCGTTTCTCGGCTTATTTATGTGTTATGTTGCTACTTTCCTATATAATCGGGCAAAATAGTTCACTTTAACATTTTTTTTGTACCGCACTTTTAAACGCACAATAACATTTGTACAGGTCCGCACCATACGCAATGTGACGCATTGATGCTAGAATGCATATCTAGGGCATAAGACTCAAATTGTGTTTCAATGCGCAATTTGTTTTAGAGTTCCAGGTATTGACTTTAAAAAAAAATCCAAGTTGGTATAGCTGCAGATTCCAAATTGGTGTCGCTGGTTCCAAAGTTGATATGGCAGTTTGCTAACTCCAGCTCCTAAAAGTTGGTATGGCCCATGCCATACCTGTCATGCTAGGGTGTGGTAGTAATATGATCTACAGATGGCAATGACTGTTGTTAGGGTGTCACAATATGAGAAAACGTGTGTTGTTTCATGATAAGTGTATGCTGTATAGTGTTGTATATCATGTATTCTGTGACTGAACATAGAATAGCCAGTTTTCTGGATATGTTCAGAATATATCTGATTCTGATTCTGATTCTGTCATACTGCATTTTCTATCCGTGTAACGTGCCTTTTCATCCGTTTTGTTTGGACCTTTCAACGCTTGGGAAGGGGCTCTTTCAGCGCTCGGGAAGGGGGCCCTTTCGAGGCGCCGCCACCTCCCCCCCCCTGGACGAAATCCTGGCTACGTGCCTGACCCAGGGACACCTCTTATTGCGTACTGGCCGCACAGTCCTGCTCATAGACTATCCAAGGCCCCACCGGATGCTGCTCCAACTCACCGTCTCTCACCTCACGTCCTGGTGCCCGATCTACCAACCTGAGACCGGCCGTCTTTCCCAGCGTGCTGGCCGACATCGACCTGCTGACGAAGCGGCACTGCGACGTGCGCCTGCTCTCTGGCGGCCAGCGCCGGAAGCTCTCAGTGGCCATCGCCTTCCTAGGTGGCAGCAGGTGTATCGTGCTCGACGAGCCCACCGCCGGCGTCGACCCGCACTCGCGCCGCGCTATCTGGCGGCTGATCGCCAAGTACAAACAGGGTAGGTCGCTTGGCAGGAGGGGTCGGGCGAGGGCCAGAAGGTCGCAGATCAGAAGTCCGACGCGCACAGGGCCGGCCGGTCGGTGTGGTTGTGGGTGCGGGAGGCGCTGTTGTGCTAGGGGGGGGGGGGAGAAGTTTGCAGCAGTTTTCCCTACCTAGGGTCCTGGGCAGTGACGGCGGCGGATTGCATTTTCGGAGGGGGGGGGGGGGGGGGGGGGGGGGCGGCAGCTGCTCCCATGCCCCCCCCCCTTTTCCGCCGCCACTGTACCTGGGGCTTGAGATATTTGGTTATCTGTTAGTGGATAGATGGGATGGATTTGAATGAAGTTGTATAATTATTACAAATTGGGTTCTAGATGTGCAGAGTAAATGCTGAATGGTTTGGTAGGTGCATTCAGCCATGTGGCAGTCACATATATTTTTCTGTATTAATTATGATTTAGCAGGAGAAAGAAGTGTGGAAGGAACGCAGCAGGTTTATTTGTGCTGTTGGCTTCTGAAATCATGGACTGTGGTTGACGTCATACGACCTATGACGTCATATGGCACAGGATATTGTCACCTTCCAAATGATGCCCTGCTGACTGCCTAACGCGCAGCCCATACAGGGCCTTGACATATTAGGAAGTAATCTCTGATTATGAGTGCGAGGGAAGTGGTTTGAGATAGCAGGACTGCGGAGTCGATCGGTTTTCAGGTGACTTCGGCTCCGACTCCGACTCCTTCTACCCTCCGTAGAAAAATGCAGAAAATGCAGACCAATGGCATGTCTACCGATTCGTCATGCTCTGCACGATAAGGTCTCATAGAATCCAAAGCCATTAGATTGTTTGGTTGGTTGCACGGCTGCATCAAAGCAAAGCGCTCTCGGTGTCGGCACTACGGTGTATTTCTGCCCGCGCCTCACACGCAGAATCGCCCCTCGCGACACGCGAGCTGAGCACTGCGCGCCGCCGACCCGGCTTACGGAGCGGGCTCTCGGCCAGTCACGGACAAACGGTGCATCGCATGTTGGAAACCTAGCTCTGTCCACTAGCTCAGCTATTCAACGAGATCGTGACAAATTTCCAGCCACCTCCGATCGCTACAAATGGTACTTTTAGACAATTGTATGCACCCTATTTGCCAAATCTGACCGGGACTCTGACCTCTGACCCTGACCGGGCCCTGCCTCTGACCGTGGACTGGCCACTCGGCCCGGCACGGCCAACTTCGAGGCTGTACACGATGTGACGTCAGAGGCCAACTGGCGCGGCCGCCGCCAGTCATGACCTGACCCCTGGCCGGCACAGCCGGCCGGCGGGATGGCTCGCGCTGTGGCCTCTGACGGCACATCGTGTACAGCCTTGAAGTAGGTATGGCCGGGCCGGCGCCTAGTCCCGGTCAGCGGCTACGTTTGGCTAATATGGTGCATGCAATTGTCTAAAAGTACCATTTGTAGCGATCGCAAGTGGCTGAAATTTGTCGCGACCTCCTTTGAATAGCTGAGCTAGTGAACAGAGCTAGGGTCTTCAACATGCGATGCACCGTTTGTCGTGACTGGCCGAGAGCCCGCTCCGGTAAGCCGGGCAGGCGGCGCGCAGTGCTCAGTTCGCGTGGTCGGCGAGGGGCGATTCTGCGTGTGAGGGCGCGGGCGGGAGTGCGCCTTAGTGCCGACACCGGGAGCGCTTGGCTTTGATGCAGCCGTTCAACCAAACAAACCATCTAATAATGGCTTTGAATTCTATGAGACCCTTGTCGTGCAGAGCATGACGAATCGGTAGACATGCATTGGTTCTGCAATTTCGCCATACCATACGCGATAGCCCTGGCCAAATGAAAGGGGCGCAAATTCGGGACAAAAATGTCGATTTAAAAATAAGGCCCTCGACAGATTTTTGAAAAAATTTACATCGCTGAATTCCACGTGAGCTCAGCTTTCCAATGGTGCATCTCCCGTAGTTTGAGCCCTCCGAACCCTTCCAACGTACCGTGCCTTCCTGTTAGCAAATAGGTGTATGCCAGAGAGCCTGTTACAATACATCCAACCTGTTACACAAGTTGAGATTTATTGTAGGTGTCCGGACAATTTTTCGTCCAGCAATTTCTTCGTAGCGCATTTCTTCGTACGCAAATCTTCGTCTAGCGTCTTCTTCGTAGCGCATTTTTTTCGTCGCGCGTTTCTTCGTCTCGCATTTCATTCGTATCGGCCAAATCATCGTCTCGCATTTCTTCTTATCCGCGAAACTTCGTATACGCAAATCTTCGTCTACGCAAATATTCGTCTACGCAAATCTTCTCCGCAAATCCTCAGTCCGCCCAATATTCGTCCGCAAATATTCGTCCGCAAATCTTCGTCCGCAAATATTCGTCCGCAGATCTTCGTTTTCGCAAATCTTCGTCGCAAATCTTCGTCCGCAAATCTTCGTCCGCAAACTCTTCGTCCGCAAATCTTCGTCTACGCAAATCTTCGTCCGCAAAGCTCATTCGTCACGCGAAATTAAGTTTCGTCAACTTAGGTAGAGTATCTGATATGGTTCCAGGCAGTGGCGTACCCAGGATTCACTCCAGGAGGGGGCAATTTTTTTGCTCAGGGGGGGCATGACAAAAGGTCAAATGTGAAAAAGTAAAAGGACAAAAAGTCAAATCGGCTAAAAGTCAAATCGGCTAAAAGTCAAAGGACAATAAGTCAAAACGACAAACAGTCAAAAAGGACAAGAAGTCAAATGCAAAAAGTCAAAACAGCAAAAAGTCAAAAGGAGCAAAAAGTAAAAAAGCAAAAAGTTGAAACACCGCAAAAAGTCAATGAGCGACAAAAAGTAAAATGGCATGGAGTCAAAAACATAAAAGTCAAATGCAAAAAGTCAAATAGGCAAAAGTAAAAAAGGCAAAAAGTCAAATGCAAAAAGTCAAAAAGGCAAAAAGTAAAATACCGAAAAGTCAAAAACGCGAAAAGTCAAATGCGTAGAGTAGCACGAATATTTGCGGACGAAGATTTGCGGACGAAGAATTGCGGACGAAGATTTGCGATACGAATAATTGCGTAGAGACGAATATTTGGCGGATACGAAGAAATGCGAGACGAATATTTGCGGATGCGAAGAAATGCGAGGCGAAGAAACGCGCGAACGACAGAAATGCGGAGACGAATATTAGTGGACGAAGAAATGCGGGGACGAAGATTTGTCATGGAATCATGTATTGTATATTCTGAGCGTCTCTGCCCATCGCCCGCGTGGCCTAATGGATAAGGCGTCGGTCTCCTAAACCGAGATTGGGGGTTCGAGTCCCCCCGTGGGTACGATACTTTTCGTTTCCAATTGATACTGTTTTTCTTTCCTGAAGCGCATTGGCACGTTTCTGGCGGGACTCTTTTCATTATTTAGCTTCTCCTTGACAAGAGTGACGTATAATGTGCTTCTTCCTAACTATATCACTCCTGTATCCTGTGTATATATTGTCATCGACAGCTGTTGCACCGTGACGCAGTGAAGATCTAGGCAAACAATGACTCCGTGATTTAAATAGGTGGCTCCACCAGCCACCTAAACTCTGGTGGCGCCACCATCGCTTCAAAAAGGCAGTATGGTACCGAATTCTCATTGCAGCCCCTTACAACAGCGAAACAACGGCTTGTCACCCCGCGCGCCCGCCTATGTGACCCGCGCGCCGCCCTCAGACGTTCGACTGCCGACACTGGCCGCGGTCCACGGATCATCCCAACACTCTGCACGGAATGCCGATCTTGGGCTCGCGCTTGAACTCCCAGTTCCCCATTGCTCTACTCTTCTGTGGCCCCTGAAGATGAAAGAGTTTGCATATTTTCGTTCCGCAAAACCAACCTTGTTTTGGCCCATGATTTTACTACATAGTTACTTCATATCTGCGGCTCATCTACTTTCGAAATCGAAGCACAAGCCAACGGACCATATAACGGTCTTATAACTGTCTTATAACTGTCTTACACACGGTCTTTATAACTGGAGACGTTCACAAAACAAACTAACAAACACGTTTATCCAAGTGTTATGCGAAGAGTCGATCACAGCCTCGCTGACCGCGCGCAAAATACCCTCACTCGAAATACCACGCAATGAATTATAGCAATACTGTGTTAAATTTGAAAGGGAATGAGACTTCACAAACATTGTTTGAAGCGCAATGTGCCGTTTTGTTGTTTTGTTTGAGGTACGAACAAACCTTGCCGTACATAGCATGTTTTGATGATTAGGTTAGATATAAGAAGGCTAGGTTATATTAGGTTAGAATATAAGAAGTCATGTATTTCTCGTATTGCGTGTGCAAGGAGCATGGATATATTGTAAAGTGTGTTTTTAAATTGACCTTGAATGTACCAAAGTAAGAAATAAACTTTGTTTTAACATTTGAATTCGGGCACATCCCTTCATCAGATCTGATGAAGGGCTGTGCCCGAATGCAAATGTAAAACAAAGTTTAATTTCTTACTTTGGTACATTCAAGAAGAAGGTCGATTAAAAAAATAGCTCAACATTCATGGTTCGAGTGGGTAGAAGTGTCACAAAAAAGAAAGTAAATGTAAGGGAGCTTGTGAGTGATGTGTAAAAATTTGTCGGGTGTGGTGGCCCGGTGATGTCTTCAGGCCGTACGATTCTGCTGTGCACTCACCACATGGAGGAGGGCTGACATACTGAGTAAACCGGATCGCCATCCTCTCTGACGGACGGGTAAGAACAGATCCGAAACGTGTTCTGTGACGGACGGGTAAGAACAGATCCGGAACGTGTTCTGTGACGGACGGGTTGGAACAGATCCGGAACGTGTTCTGTGACGGACGAGGTAAGAACAGATCCGGAATGTGTTCTGTGGCGGACCGGGTTAAGAACAGATCCGACGTGTTCTGTGACAGACGGGTAAGAACAGATCCGGAATGTGTTCTGTGGCGGACGGGTAAGAACAGATCCGGGAATTGTGTTCTGTGGCGGACGGGTAAGAACAGATCCGGAACGTGTTCTGTGGCGGACGGGTAAGAACAGATCCGGAATGTGTTCAGTGGCGGACGGGTAGAAAAGATCCGGAACGTGTTCTGTGAGGGACGGGTAAGAACAGATCCGGAACGTGTTCTGTGGCGGACGGGTAAGAACAGATGTGGAACGTGTTCTGTGACGGACGGGTAAGAACAGATTCCGGAACGTGTTTCTGTGGCGGACGGGTAAGAACAGATGTGGAACGTGTTCTGTGACGGACGGGTAAGAACAGATCCGGAACGTGTTCTGTGAGGGGACGGGTAAGAACAGATCCGGAACGTGTTCTGTGACGGACGGGTAAGAACAGATCCGGAACGTGTTCTGTGACGGACGGTTAAGAACAGATCCGGGACGTGTTCTGTGACGGACGGGTAAGAACAGATTGCGGAACGTGTTCTGTGACGGACGGGTAAGAACAGATGTGGAAACGTGTTCTGTGACGGACGGGTAAGAACAGATCCGGAATGTGTTCTGTGGCGGACGGGTTGGAACAGATCCGGAATGTGTTCTGTGACAGACGGGTAAGAACAGATCCGGAATGTGTTCTGTGGCGGACGGGTAAGAACAGATGTGGAACGTGTTCTGTGACGGACGGGTAAGAACAGATCCCGGAACGTGTTCTGTGACGGACGGGTAAGAACAGATCCGGAACGTGTTCTGTGGCGGACGGGTATAACAGCGGCAGATGTGTAACTCGATATGACGTTGCTCTGTTAAAAGATAGGACCATGCTCACTAGCTGAATCCAGGGGGATCAACTAATCTGGCCGGTGTTTCGGGAAATTGCCTGAAGCTGGATTGTCGACATATTTCTTTCTTTATTAGATAGAAGAAGAGGAATTTCCCTTATTTTAGATCCTTTCAAATATGTCAATCGTACACAGGAAGGACGAAATTCGATCACTTACTGTTTTTTATATAGTCTTTGTAGTTAAACCGCCCCACCAAACTATGTGTTACCTTTTAGGCTTTTACCGCAATCATCATCATCTAGGCCTGCTTTTTAGCCTACATTGCTATGTCGTTACACCTGCCTTCTATCTCCCTCAACGCCTCCTGTGTGGCCCAGGTGCGCTGTGTCGGCTCTCCGATGTTCCCTCTCCTCCCTCCCCTCCCTCCCATCCCCCACTTCACGCCTCCTGTGTGGCCCAGGTGCGCTGTGTCGGCTCTCCGATGTTCCCTCTCCTCCTCCCTCCCCTCCCTCCCATCACCTCACTCGACTTGCCTCCTG
>JAXIVJ010000641.1:0-167500 GCA_036785665.1 Chirona hameri
CACAGTAGATAATCGTGCATCAGCACAGTACCGGGGGCCCGGGGCATGCGATAATTAAGGACACCTGAAATAATTAATGCGTAAAATTGCGTTAATTAATTATATGCGTGAAATTCGTGTATGCCAGTTGACGCCTTTAAAAGAAAGAGCCGAATATTGGGGGTCCCAAGCGATCTGTCGAACACAGTAGATAATCGTGCATCAGCACAGTACCGGGGGCCCGGGGCATGCGATTCTCGGAACCTCCTTGACAGCTCACTCGGCTCCCTTGGCGTTCCACGATCCCTGGTTGGGTCAGACACTCAGTGACTCTCAAACTTTTCCACCCAACCGTGGTCGGGCCGGGTGGCGCCCCATCGCAGTGCACAAATACTTTGAAGAGAGACTGCACAGTCTCTCTCTTGAACGTCCATGAACGTCATCCATGGCGTGCGGCGCTCCACCGAACTAACCACAACAGTTTGAGAGCCCCAGCACTGATTCGGTGCGCCTGATGGCTAATCCGGTCCGAGAGGAGAGGGTGACCGGTCAAAGGTCGTGTCACCCGCCCCTCTCTTCACTGGGTGGAAACACTGGGTGGGAAACGTCACCCTATGGATATTATATTACTCTTTTTCCTGTGTCTTATTATTAATTTTCCACTCCTTGTTTTCCAATGTATTAACCCTCGCCTAGGGGGGGGGGCTGACAGCCCCCCCCCCCCTGAGGTTTTTCTTGAATAACTTCTTACACATGCAGTGCATCTTGCTGAAATTCTTGGTAGCTGAGTTTATAGCAAATATAAAAGGCTGTAAAATTTATTTGAAACTGGTTGAGAAATTCGGGAAATAATGACGTTTTGATGACGTCATGTTGGTAACAAAATTGGAAATATTAGAAAAATCGTATAAAATAGAGTTTTAAAAAAAAAATTGTAAACGCAATTCACCAACTATACAAAATAGCATTCTTTTTAAAATGGCAATCTCAGATTTCCAAAATTTTGGTTTTTCAACCCCTAATAATAATAAAGAAATGTTTTTGGAAAAATCCCCACAAAATCAAAATTTTCAAAGATATTAGAAAAATCCGGAATACATGTGAGAGAAATAAGTATGGACAATACCCATACCAAATTTTAAAGTAATATCTTCATTTTTGACTGAGTGATGGCTTCCTAAGTGTAAGAAACTGATGACGTCATTTTTTTTAATCACTTCTTTTGACATTTTTAGACAATATACGAACAAATAATTACCTTTTTTCTGTATTTCTGAGCCAAAACTGGTCTAGGAACATGCCTTTTTATTTACATTTATCCATTTCTAATTTTGAGATTTTCTGAAGAGCAAAATCGATGTTCTGGACGTGGTAAATCCGAGGTCATTCACTTGACCTGGAAGGTCATCCGTTGACCTGAAACCTAAAAATCGCATACTATTAGATTCCTCTCATGACAGGAAACATGCTGGTACTCACCGCATTGCTCTTAGTTGCTTTGTTTGGAAGTTAACAGGGGCTGTCAGCCCCCCCCCCCCACGTAGGGTGAAGGTGAAAAAAGCTCCCGTAGGGCGAGGGTTAAGATAATTTGAACCCTGATTCAGATTTATGAATGCAATGATAGGGGCAGCCTGTGGAGGGAAAAACTGGTACAAATTGGCCGAGTTACGAACTAATTATGATAAGCTAACTATTATACTAATATTGGGTTGGGTATTGATATATGTGGTGGTGTGGTGGTTTTAATTTGTGGTGATCTAAACTGTGACTTTTTCAAACCCGCCAGTGATCCTGCGAAACGCGCCTTGTCTGATTTTTTAGCCGACTACTCTCTTTTACAAAGTGTTACTGCGGCTACTTACTCTTCAGGTTCTCTGTTGGATGTAGTGATATCGAATTCTAGTCACTTGGTTAAACTTTGTACGGCTCGATTTTGCCATTTTAGCCCTCACAAGCTTGTGCTCGCTCGTATTGATGTTCCTCGTTTCCGTCCGCCGCGTCGTGTGGTTCGTTCTCGCTGTCTCCGCCGAATCGACCAAGCCGCTTTTAATCGTGACCTTGTCAACGCAGACTGGAGAGGGGTTTTCAATGCGCCGTCGGGTACTATCATGTGGGATAACTTTGTATACATGTTTCTGCCCATTGTCGACTCGCACGCACCCTTACGTACCGTGCGTATCAGGAATGTCCGCGCCCCGGCAGTGAGTAGAGAGACGAAACTGCTGACGTCTCGCCGCCGCGGGGCGCTGGCGGCCGGTGGTCACCGGTCAGCGGAGTACAAAGCTCTCAATCGTGCGGTGCGTTCTGCCATCAGGCGTGACGCGTGTGACGATGTTCGGCGGCGGATTCGCGAGGAGGGGCGAGGCTCCATGTGGAAGGCGATTAGGTCGACTGTTGACTCGGGGAAGTCTGACCGAAAGCTGCCCGATGCGACACCGGACCAGCTTAATGCGTATTTTGTCAGTGTGGGGCCGCGTGTGGCTGGAGAGGTCAGGGATATGGGGGAGACTGCTGACCTTCCGTGCCGCCTGCCGCGCGTCGGCGCCTGTGCTCTCCAGCTGGCGCCCCTGACGCTGTCTGAGCTGCGGGCGGTCGTTCATGGTATGAACGGGTCAGCTGCCTGCGGTGAGGACGGCGTCAGTATCCTCTTGGTCCGCCTCTCGTTTGAGGCGATTGGCACCGTGTTCCTGCATTTGGTCAACTCCAGCATCTCTCTCTCCGATGTCCCTGATTCCTGGAAACATTCCCTCGTCTTTCCCATCCACAAGTCCGGTGACCCATCCAATCCATCTAACTTCCGGCCAATATCCATAGTTCCTGTGATTGCCAAAATTGTACTGCGGGCCGTTTACCAACAGCTCTACAGTTACCTTTCCATGAATCATCTCCTCGCACCCACTCAGCACGGTTTTCGTCCTCGCCACTCGACGGAAACCGCACTGATAACCATTTCTGACCACATCCTTTCCACTAACGACCGGGGAGAGATTTCCCTCCTTTGCCTGCTGGACTTGACCAAATGCTTCGATGTGATAGACCATTCCAAACTTCTGACGAAATTACAGCTCTACGGAATTGACATCTCCTGGTTTTCGGCTTACCTTCGGGACCACACCCAGAGTGTCAGCTTCACTGACAACCTGGGAATTACCAAAAAGTCTGCACCACTTCCCAATGGCATCGGGGTTTTTCAAGGCTCTGCTCTCGGTCCGCTGCTCTATTGCATCTTTGCCAACGACCTGAGTCTGTATGCCGAAGGCTCAGTGATCGTTCAGTACGCCGACGACACTCAAATTTTGATTAGCGGCAAAAAAATCTGAATTCAAAAAAGTTGTCGCTCAAATGGAGCGTACCTTGGCCTCTCTTGATGTTTGGTTCCGCGCCAGCGGACTGAAAGTAAACGCCGGGAAGACTCAGCTGATGCTTTTAGGAAGTGCTCAAAATTTACGACAAGTCCCCAGCTTCACGGTGAAATTTCGCGATCATGATCTCATCCCCGTTTCGGAAGCAAAAAAAACTTGGTTTACTCTTTGATCGCACTCTCAGCTGGGACAACCACGTATCTGCAGTCACTAGGCACTGCGTTGGCACTCTCATCGGTCTATCACATCTTAGGAGCTACCTGCCACTCTCTGTTGTCTCTGAACTGGTCAGCGCCTTGGTTCTCTCACAGATCCGTTACTGTATATCAGTGTACGGCAATGGTACACAGAAAAACTTATCCCGGATCCAAAAAAATATTAACTATGCAGCAAAAGTTATTTTCGGCCGCAAAAAAATTTGATCATGTATCGGATCTGTTAGAGAAACTCGGTTGGCTCAGTGCTGGCGACCTGGTGCAGTACCACACACTGTGCCAGGTACATAAGGCACGCCGCCTGGGCGAGCCGGAGGAGCTGGCCAGCGGCCTCGTCCGCGTGTCGGACACCCGTGACCGTCACACTAGGCAGGACGGTAGTCTGTATGTGCCCAGGTCCCGAACGGAGATGGGCCGCCGGCGCTTCCTTAGCCGTGCGCCGCAGCAGTACAACCAGCTACCACCGGACTTGACACGGCTCCCGGTACCCGTGTTCAGCAGACACCTCAGGCGCCACCTGTGCCGGGACCTGGGCTGAGAACTGTTCTGCCGGCGTTGAGCTTGTCTTCTTATATCTTATACGACAGGCATGTATGGAATGTGTGCGTGTGTGTCTGTTTGTGAGCATGTTTTGGACCACCCTCCTCGTATGTTTTATCTTTTTGACGAGAGGCCGTAAGAGCCACAAGTTTATTGTGGATGGTCTCAATATATGTCTATGTCTATGTCTATGTCTATGTCTATATATATATTTAAATATACCAATATTGGGTATTGATAAAGCTGACTACATCTGCTTTTTCGTTGAATTTTCTACACGTAATGTTTTTTTTGCCAGAATTATTTACTCCGCACCCCAGTTCCAATGCAATCCTAAGACCCGATTCACCCATTATCAAAATCCCAAATGTGTCGTGGGAAATTGGTCTTAAATTTAACAAATGCAACCTCTCAAGTGGTCATTATCATATCATCATGTTTAACCAACATTAGTCAAATAATGTATATAGGTTTAGGTAGGTCGGGTTCTGATGTGCTGTAACCTCGGACACATCCTATTGCAGGCTGTTATACTATCAGAATGTAGGGGATACTGCCACACTAAAGCACGGATAGGTGATACTGACACACTAAAGCACGGATAGTTATGTAGGTGATACTGACACACTAAAGCACGGATAGTTATGTAGGTGATGCTGACACACTAAAGCACGGATAGTTATGTAGGTGATACTGACACACTAAAGCACGGATAGTTATGTAGGTGATACTGACACACTAAAGCACGGATAGTTATGTAGGTGATACTGACACACTAAAGCACGGATAGTTGTGTAGGTGATACTGACACACTAAAGCACGGATAGTTATGTAGGTGATACTGACACACTAAAGCACGGATAGTTGACTAGTGTTTTAGTGTGTCATTATTATCTACATTCATTATAATAGCATGGCAAGTGCGGAGTTAAGATTTGTCTGAGGTTACTGCAGTTGACCCTACCTTGTTCAATGTGTGGAAAAGTTATGATTGGTCAAAAGCAGAATGGCAAAAATGTGATTTGATTTGAAATGTTTTTTTTTACATAATCCTAATGTTAATCACATTTTCTTTTCTATAGGCACAGGAGCGTCACTATGAAATTTTTGGTTCTGGGTTCTGGGGCATGTTTGCCACCCCCCCCCCCCCCCCCGCCCTACTCCAATAGGACTAATTTTAAAATCCTGCTAATCTGGGGGGGGGGGGGTGCAGGATGATCCTGGGGATCGTCTAATTTTTGTGTTATATATTAACTTTGTGCTTTCAATGCCTGTGCTATTTTGTTGTCAACCTTTGACTAACTAATATATTTGCATAATTGCTGTGTTGTGCACAATACCGCTGCACATTATGATGTCATAGTACCATGTGGCAGGCGATACACAGTCAACTAAACTAGTGGCAACTGAACCAGTGACAACTGAACCAGTGGCAACTGAACCAGTGACAACTGAACCAGTGACAACTGAACCAGTGACAAGTGAACCAGGGACAACTGGACCAGTGACAGTTGAATCAGGGACAACTGAACCAGGGACAACTGAACCAGTGACAACGGAAGCAGTGACAATTGAACCAGGACAACTGAACCAGTGACAACTGAACCAGGAACAAGTGAACCAGGGACAACTGGACCAGTGACAGTTGAATCAGGGACAACTGAACCAGGGACAACTGAACCAGTGACAACTGAATCAGTGACAATTAAACCAGGACAACTGAACCAGTGACAACTGAACCAAGACAACTGAACCAGTGCCAACTGAGGTTAAATTTTGAAATTGGCCTAGCCCGTTCAACATTAATATTTTGCGAAGCGTTTTGACGAGACAAACACGATGGTGTTACAATCATTTCGCTATGTTTAACTGATCAGAAGTTATTCACGAAAACCTTTTAGGATGCCATCGTGACATTTGGTGATCTCTGAACCCTAAACTATTGATCTGAGCTAAAATTTGACAACAACGATGGCGATTGCAGTTTTCATGAGCCTTCTATTGCTTTTTCCCGTTTGTTCCTAGCTATTATAGTTCCCAAGATATTTGGAGTTTCTGGAGCAAAGGACTATACTTGGAAATTTGACCTTTGATGACGTCTGGTGACCTCAATATTTGCTTACGCCATATAACGACAAAAACAAAAATAGTTTCGCCATTTTTTTTGAAGAGCTGTCGAACGGTATTTTTGGATTCCGCCTACTCTCCATAGGAGCTGAGTTAAAAGGGTGGCGCTCAGACGCCCCACTGGTTATCCCTGGTTCAGTTGTCCTGGTTCAGTTGTCCTGGTTCAGTTGTCCTGGTTCAGTTGTCCCTGGTTCAGTTGTACCTGGTTCAGTTGTCCCTGGTTCAGTTGTCCCTGGTTCAGTTGTCCCAGGTTCAGTTGTCCCTGGTTCAGTTATCCTGGTTCAGTTGTCCCTGGTTCAGTTGTCCTGGTTCAGTTATCCTGGTTCAGTTGTCCTGGTTCAGTTGTCCCTGGTTCAGTTGCCCTGGTTCAGTTGTCCTGGTTCAGTTGTCCCTGGTTCAGTTGTCCCTGGTTCAGTTATCCTGGTTCAGTTGTCCCTGGTTCAGTTGTCCTGGTTCAGTTATCCTGGTTCAGTTGTCCCTGGTTCAGTTAGCCTGGTTCAGTTGTCCTGGTTCAGTTATCCTGGTTCAGTTGTCCTGGTTCAGTTGTCCTGGTTCAGTTATCCTGGTTCAGTTGTCACTGCTTCAGTTGTCTCTGGTTCAGTTGTCCTGGTTCAGTTGTCACTGGTTCAGTTATCCTGGTTCAGTTGTCCTGGTTCAGTTGTCCCTGGTTCAGTTGTCCTGGTTCAGTTGTCCCTGGTTCAGTTGTCCTGGTTCAGTTGTCCTGGTTCAGTTGGCCTGGTTCAGTTGTCCTGGTTCAGTTGCCCTGGTTCAGTTATCCTGGTTCAGTTGTCCTGGTTCAGTTGTCCTGGTTCAGTTGTCCTGGTTCAGTTGTCCTGGTTCAGTTATCCTGGTTCAGTTGTCACTGGTTCAGTTGTCCCTGGTTCAGTTGTCCTGGTTCAGTTGTCACTGGTTCAGTTATCCTGGTTCAGTTGTCCTGGTTCAGTTGTCCCTGGTTCAGTTGTCCTGGTTCAGTTGTCCCTGGTTCAGTTGTCCTGGTTCAGTTGTCCCTGGTTCAGTTGTCCCTGGTTCAGTTATCCTGGTTCAGTTGTCCCTGGTTCAGTTGTCCTGGTTCAGTTGTCCCTGGTTCAGTTGTCCCTGGTTCAGTTGTCCCTGGTTCAGTTGTCCTGGTTCAGTTGTCACTGGTTCAGTTGTCCCTGGTTCAGTTGTCACTGGTTCAGTTGTCCTGGTTCAGTTGTACCTGGTTCAGTAATCCCTGGTTCACTTGTTCCTGGTTCAGTTGTCACTGGTTCAGTTGTCCCTGGTTCAGTTGTCCCTGGTTCAGTTGTCACTGGTTCAGTTGTCCCTGGTTCAGTTGTCCCTGGTTCAGTTGTCACTGGTTCAGTTGTCCTGGTTCAGTTGTCCCTGGTTCAATTGTCCTGGTTCAGTTTTCCCTGGTTCAGTTGTCCTGGTTCAGTTGTCCCTGGTTCAGTTGTCCCTGGTTCAGTTGTCCCTGGTTCAGTTGTCCTGGTTCAGTTGTCACTGGTTCAGTTGTCCCTGGTTCAGTTGTCACTGGTTCAGTTGTCCTGGTTCAGTTGTACCTGGTTCAGTAATCCCTGGTTCACTTGTTCCTGGTTCAGTTGTCACTGGTTCAGTTGTCCCTGGTTCAGTTGTCCCTGGTTCAGTTGTCACTGGTTCAGTTGTCCCTGGTTCAGTTGTCCCTGGTTCAGTTGTCACTGGTTCAGTTGTCCTGGTTCAGTTGTCCCTGGTTCAATTGTCCTGGTTCAGTTGTCCCTGGTTCAGTTGTCCCTGGTTCAGTTGTCCCTGGTTCAGTTGTCCCTGGTTCAGTTGTCACTGGTGCAGTTGTCCCTGGTTCAGTTGTCCCTGGTTCAGTTGTCCCTGGTTCAGTTGTCACTGGTTCAGTTGTCCTGGTTCAGTTGTCCTGGTTCAGTTGTCCCTGGTTCAGTTTTCCCTGGTTCAGTTGTCACTGGTTCATTTGTCCTGGTTCAGTTGTCCCTGGTTCAGTTGTCCTGGTTCAGTTGTCCCTGGTTCAGTTGTCCTGGTTCAGTTGTCCCTGGTTCAGTTATCCTGGTTCAGTTGTCCTGGTTCAGTTGTCCCTGGTTCAGTTGTCCCTGGTTCAGTTATCCTGGTTCAGTTGTCACTGGTTCAGTTGTCCCTGGTTCAGTTGTCCCTGGTTCAGTTGTCCTGGTTCAGTTGTCCCTGGTTCAGTTGTCCTGGTTCAGTTGTCCTGGTTCAGTTGTCCCTGGTCCAGTTGTCCTGGTTCAGTTGTCACTGGTTCAGTTATCCTGGTTCAGTTGCCCTGGTTCAGTTGTCCCTGGTTCAGTTGTCCTGGTTCAGTTGTCCCTGGTTCAGTTGTCCTGGTTCAGTTGTCCTGGTTCAGTTGTCCTGGTTCAGTTGTCCTGGTTCAGTTGTCCCTGGTTCAGTTGTCCTGGTTCAGTTGTCCCTGGTTCAGTTATCCTGGTTCAGTTGTCCTGGTTCAGTTGTCCCTGGTTCAGTTGTCCCTGGTTCAGTTATCCTGGTTCAGTTGTCCCTGGTTCAGTTGTCCCTGGTTCAGTTGTCCCTGGTTCAGTTGTCCCTGGTTCAGTTGTCCTGGTTCAGTTGTCCTGGTTCAGTTGTCCCTGGTTCAGTTATCCTGGTTCAGTTGTCCCTGGTTCAGTTGTCCTGGTTCAGTTGTCCCTGGTTCAGTTGTCCCTGGTTCAGTTGTCCCTGGTTCAGTTGTCCTGGTTCAGTTGTCACTGGTTCAGTTGTCCCTGGTTCAGTTGTCACTGGTTCAGTTGTCCTGTTTCAGTTGTCCCTGGTTCAGTTATCCCTGGTTCACTTGTTCCTGGTTCAGTTGTCACTGGTTCAGTTGTCCCTGGTTCAGTAGTCCCTGGTTCAGTTGTCACTGGTTCAGTTGTCCCTGGTTCAGTTGTCCCTGGTTCAGTTGTCACTGGTTCAGTTGTCCTGGTTCAGTTGTCCCTGGTTCAGTTGTCCTGGTTCAGTTGTCCCTGGTTCAGTTGTCCCTGGTTCAGTTGTCCCTGGTTCAGTTGTCCCTGGTTCAGTTGTCACTGGTTCAGTTGTCCCTGGTTCAGTTGTCCCTGGTTCAGTTGTCCTGGTTCAGTTGTCCTGGTTCAGTTGTCCCTGGTTCAGTTGTCCCTGGTTCAGTTGTCACTGGTTCAGTTGTCCTGGTTCAGTTGTCCCTGGTTCAGTTGTCCTGGTTCAGTTGTCCCTGGTTCAGTTGTCCTGGTTCAGTTGTCCCTGGTTCAGTTATCCTGGTTCAGTTGTCCTGGTTCAGTTGTCCCTGGTTCAGTTGTCCCTGGTTCAGTTATCCTGGTTCAGTTGTCACTGGTTCAGTTGTCACTGGTTCAGTTGGCCCTGGTTCAGTTGTCCCTGGCTCAGTTGTCCTGGTTAAGTTGTCCCTGGTTCAGTTGTCCTGGTTCAGTTGTCCCTGGTTCAGTTGTCACTGGTTCAGTTGTCCCTGGTTCAGTTGTCACTGGTTCAGTTGTCCTGGTTCAGTTGTCACTGGTTCAGTTGTCCTGGTTCAGTTGTACATGGTTCAGTTGTCCTGGTTCAGTTGTCCTGGTTCAGTTGTCCCTGGTTCAGTTGTCCTGGTTCAGTTGTCCCTGGTTCAGTTGTCCTGGTTCAGTTGTCCCTGGTTCAGTTGTACTGGTTCAGTTATCCTGGTTCAGTTGTCCTGGTTCAGTTGTCCTGGTTCAGTTGTCCCTGGTTCAGTTGTCCTGGTTCAGTTATCCTGGTTCAGTTGTCCTGGTTCAGTTATCCTGGCTCAGTTATCCTGGTTCAGTTATCCTGGCTCAGTTATCCTGGTTCAGTTATCCTGGTTCAGTTATCCTGTTTCAGTTATCCTGGTTCAGTTGTCCCTGGTTCAGTTGTCCCTGGTTCAGTTGTCACTGGTTCAGTTGTCCCTGGTTCAGTTGTCACTGGTTCAGTTGTACTGGTGCAGTTGTCACTGGTTCAGTTGACATGGAACCGTGGCAGGCAGCAGCATTGCAAAAGCAGCACATAGTGCACCAAGGCAACATTTTAATACCTTATTGCCTTCGTCTGTCGGTACCAAATGCTTTGTTTGGAAACAAAAATAGAAAAATTGTAGAAGAAAAAAATGTGGCAAACTTGTTTCTTCAGAGTCCCAACGGTGACACACAGCTTGGGTTGCCGAGCCCTGCATTCTAGATGCCTGTTATCGTATAGCTTAACCACATGATTTCGTGAAATCATCGTATAGCTTAACCACGAAGTGCAACTTATTGAATTTGCTTACCTGTATTAGCATCAGCCTTAGGAGCAACACTATAGGATCAAATTTGCAGAAGTCAAGCCCATCTGCGTAACGATTGGTAAAATAATTATTTGGCGACAATAATCATGACTTAAACATTACAACAGCCTTTTTGTTATATTGTTTTATGAGTCATGAATTCATAAATACATCGGATGTTGAAAAGTCGGATGCCTGTGCTTTTTTTATTACACAAACAGGAACAAATGCAATGTTTGAAATACCGCACCGCGTAGGCCGGGGGCCAAAAAGTTGCATCTCTACTCTATTTCACAATCACGCAGTGGCCTGAAGCAAGTCAGAGCGGTGGGCACTGCCAGAATGCCCCACCGGGTGGGGCGGGGAAGAGAGGGGCGGGTGACACGACCTTTGACCGGTCACCTTCCCCTCTCGGACCGGATTAGCCATCAGGCGCACCGAATCAGTGCTGGGGCTCTCAAACTGTTGTGGTTAGTTCGGTGGAGCGCCGCACGCCATGGATGACTTTCATGGACGTTCAAGAGAGACTACAAGTTTCCGTGATTCAGTCGTTCCTAAACTTATACGCTCAATCCCTGCTGCGGATTGAAGCGGGGTATAGGTGACCAAAAGACTACCAGTATTCGATTGATTCGAAGATGGTGAAATCGTTCCTGATTAGGGAAGTACGGATTGTTGTTTGTAAATAAATATCGTGTAACTTCCTTGAGTTGTATTTGGGAACACACACACACACACACATATGAAACACGAGAAAGTATCGTCACTATACCAGTTCAATCACGACAACACACAAAAGCCCGTGTTATCGTGAATCTAACATGGACGCGTCAATGTACAAATGACAGTGGATGTATATAATCTCAACATGACATGCAATGACGAAAGTGAGTGCATCATCGCTCCTATCACATCGGGGCAAGCACTCGAATGACTTCACAGGCTACTTGACTCGACATTTTCGGCCACGCAGCCACCATCGCCCCCACGTCAACGCATTCGTCAATATCCCGACACTGACCTCGAGTTAATGATGTGTAAATGTAATCCAGGCAACTTATATTTACATTTTGTTGGAAAATCACTTAATACTTAAAGTGAGAAGTTGATCCAATTATCTGTACGTTATTTGGGTCCAAAAACTAAACAAATTTGGAAGAAAAAGATTTGAGATTCAATGACACTATAATGCGTTATCATGGTGCAAAGCTTGACTGTGCTCAGCCGCCCACTGTTCAGACCGCACCCAGGCTGAGCTGTGGCAGCCCTGAGCTGTGACAGCCCGCCTACTGGCTGCTGGCTCGCAGCTCGTTCATCAGCTCCTCGCTGGAGAAGGGGCACTTGCTGAACACCTGGGCGCACCGCTTGCCGTCCTTCTTCTCGGCTCCGACGAACGCGGCCAGCTGGTACTTGCCGGCGGCGGTACCAGTCAGCTGATCGAAGGTGGGCGGCTGCGGCTGAGAGCTGCGGCAAGGGGGGGGGGGGGATTAAACGAGATCGGACACTGATCGGCATAAAACACTGCAGGAGTGAGGCGGAGAAACTTATTGCAGTGGAGTGTGAGTATTGTACAGCTTGAACACCATTCTAAAGAATAGTGTTCTTTATATATAGAAAACTACCTTCGATTATAAGGATACATAAAATTAAATCCGCCGTTCAGCAGACGCCGTTTGTCACATCAGTTATGTGACAAAGCATCAGGGGTAGCCGGTTTATTACGCCACAATATTACGTTACCGTGGTTTTATGACGATCGTAAAGAAAATTATCACAGCTTTAAGCTTCCTCAACCAATCTTGAAGCACCGTGAAACATAAATACCAAGCAATGGAACTGTAAGGGAAGACGTTAAGACAATAATAAACGTCTACTCATTTTGAAGTACGAACGGCTATTCACCGCTAAATAGTGACATCTTTTCCAGGTGATACAGCAAATACTCTGATTCCGCCAAATAACTTGAAAAGAAACATTCTCAGTTTCGTAGATATTCTAAGAAACGTTTAGACCCATTGAGTGCGACACATACATGCGCCTTTTCTGGACCTACCCGAACAGGGAGAGGATGATCTTCTCGTCCGCCTGCAGCTGGGCGTCCTCCTTGGCCTCCAGTTCGCAGACCACGCGCAGGCCACAGCCCAGAGAGTCGACGCGCTCCACCAGCTGGAAGTAGGCCTCTTCCTGCTCCTGATCCACGGCAACATCGACGACCAGGTCACGACGACCGCGGCGGCGGCCGCCGCGGCCGCCGCGCCCGCCGCGTCCGCCGCGACGGCCACTGAAGGCCCGGGCCGCGGCGAAGCCGGCCACTCCGGCCAGCTTCAGGCCAAACACGGCGGCGATACCGATGGCGAGGGCGGTGCCGGTCGAGATGCCCTCAATGGCAGAGCAGTCGTAGGCCATGGTGGCCAGCAGCGCGGTGAGGAGGAGCAGGTGGGCGTTCATGGCTGCAAGAAGAAGGGAGGGGGTTAGTGCGTCTTCATCGTTGTAAGAAGGGGAGAGGAAAGTGAGCGTTCTTCGCTGTAATAAGGGGTTAGTGACTGTTCATGGCTGTAAAGAGGAGATGGGGTTAATGGGTGCTCATCAATGTAGGGAGGAACGGGTTGAAAAGCGATGGGGGTAGCATGGTAGGCGTGGCTCGAGGAGAAACTGGCTGAGGTGTGTCAAGGGAGAGAGAGGGAGAGAGAGAGGGAGAGAGAGGTAAATGCCTGGATGTGACAGTTGGGAAGGTCATCGGGGAGACGGCGGGGTCAGAGAAAAGGCATTTGGAAAAAGAAGTAAGTTTTCTCTGGAAGTCCACAAAGACCTGACCTGAGACAGTCACATGATAATGAGTTCCGCTAAGTAAGTTTAAGTTACAGGTTGACGGCCATCTAAATTGCAATAGCTTCATCGGAATGAACCGGAGATGATCAATTACAAAATCAAATTAACAACCCTCAACAGTACACAATTACCACATAATTCAACATAAAAATATGCTGAAGCGAAACTGGATCGAGCGCTCAACAACTTTCGATCCAAATCACGTAACTTCAAGCTCCAATTCACCCAAAAGGCTGGAACGCATAGCCAACTCAAATTTGCTACCACACTCCCCAAAGCCTTAAAAGTGACTCACCTGGTTGAACTGGAGGCTTGTGACTTCACAAGGCGGACGAGACGAGTGCACTGCCGTCTGGGTGTCTGGGTGGTGTTTAAATACAGCGGAGCCATGCCATACGGTGGGTTCCGGGCCGCCACCGCCTCCCGCTCAGTACCAAGGCCGGGAGGACTGACCCCGCCGGCGGCCACCCAGCCAATGACAAATCCTTGGCATCGTTGGAGTCATGGCATCACATCTGTCAGCATGACCGGCGTCGTTGACACTTCCGTATGCAGCAGTTCATGACTCGTTGATCTTAGGCACCCTCCCTCTGTGATCCTTGGTATTGTTAAGCTCATTCGCCGCGCTAGAGCGCACAGAAAAACAGTATTTCAAGACATACGTGTTTTTGACACCTCATCAGATCAGAGACATACGGAGGTGTTCTTAATTACGCATTTTGAAATTTAATTTTGGCTATGCAACGAATGTTTGTTTGTTGAATGTTTTGAACAGAACTTATCGAAAAAAAGTGCTTAACTGAGGCATCAACAGACGCGCTGAAACTCCAGCTTTCGATTAATTAAAGGGAATGTTTCACCTTTGTATTGGTTTTGAACTGAGATAGACATTATCTTTGGGCGTTATTGAAATGATGAAAATACTAAGGTCATTTTCCCCAAAACTTAGCCGTTTTTAAGCAATTCAATGTATAGTTTGCAAAATGGGGTCTAGGCTGGTGCCGCTGCTAATTGGCTGACAGCGACTTTTTCAGCCAATCCACTTTCTCAACCAATCAGCGGCAGTATATAGCTAAATAATGACGCCATCATTCCAAATTTAAAAACTAATTTGTATAAATTTAAGTGACTTTCCGAGAGATAAAAATATCACCATCGTTTTAAGCAGCACTTGCTTCATATTTTCGACTACAACCAGCGTATATTTGACAACTTTCAGAAGGTAAAACATTCCCTTTAACCCGCGCCGTGCCGGTGCTCGGCGCCATCTTCGCTGTGCCTGTATACAGACACAGTTATCCCTAAAGGGATAACTGAACACAAATTACATTTGGATCATCAAGAATGACCTATGATAACATGATCCAGAAGGAATTGGACTGATAGCATGCGTATCCTCGGAATAGGAAGCATTTTAATATTTCCCCATTTACTTATAATGGGGAGGTCATGAAATTTGCCCGACCTTAGGTCACCAATATACAAAATCCTAGATATACGAAGTGTAGGTACGTACCTATAACCTAATGAAATCCTGTAAGTTTGCAACCAGTCGGCCAGAAACTGTGGCTGTGGTACGACGGCAAACTGTTTTGGAGGTGGGGTCACGTCATCTGGTCTGGTAACCTGACTTAAGATGACTCGAGGTCAAGAATTTCACACAATGTGGGTAATTGATGCCCGAACAGCTGTGCCGAAACAAACTTAGGGGGCGTCTAAAAGCCCCCCCCCCCCCCCCCCCTCCGCCGGCGCGGCGCAGGTTAATAAAACAAAACATTTTGGATCAAATTATTGACATGCGTGGTTCTTTGATGGCAATCATGTTTATCCTTGGACAAATTGGGTAAAATTCAAGGATTGTACGGACTCAATCAGACCTGACCAGACCAAAATGGTAATACCAGACCAAAGTATAATTTATATATTGATATAAATGTACAGAATATAACCCAGGAGACATGTTTTAAAATCATGTTAATAAATCTCAAAATATTGTTGTGTGTGCCACAGCCGTAGGGCTGTGGCACACACAACAATGTTTTGAGATTTATTAACATTATTTTAAAACATGTCTCCTGGGTTATATTCCGTACATTTCTATCAATATATAAATTATATTTTGGTCTGGTATTACCATTTTGGTCTGGACGCTGGTGGCCAAACTGGACAACACCGAAGAAACTCGGGCTTCTAGCGATTTGATGAAATATGCACACATTTTCATTTGCTGTCACGGTTACCACTACAATTCGTTAATGACCGTCGGAATGCAGTTTCAAATCTACACATGGAAACCCAGTTTCGGAAACAAAATGTGAAGGGCTGCGTCTTGTCTATCATCAGATGAGAATAACAGCCATATTTGACGTGTTCGATGCATACAGTTTCCTCTGTATCACATTTCGCTCTTTTCAAGTCGCGGAACACCGTCACCACCACCGGCACCACCACCGGAACACCGGCACCACCACCGGAACACCGGCACCACCACCGGCACCACCACCGTCACCACCACCGTCACCACCACCGGAACACCGGCACCACCACCGTCACCACCACCGGCACCACCACCGGCACCACCACCGTCACCACCACCGTCACCACCACCGACACCACCACCGGAACACCGGCACCACCACCATCACCACCACCGTCACCACCACCGACACCACCACCGGCACCACCACCGTCACCACCACCGTCACCACCACCGGCACCACCACCGTCACCACCACCGGCACCACCACCGGAACACCGGCACCACCACCGGAACACCGGCACCACCACCGGCACCACCACCGTCACCACCACCGTCACCACCACCGGAACACCGGCACCACCACCGTCACCACCACCGGCACCACCACCGTCACCACCACCGGAACACCGGCACCACCACCGTCACCACCACCGTCACCACCACCGGCACCACCACCGTCACCACCACCGTCACCACCACCGACACCACCACCGGAACACAGGCACCACCACCGTCACCACCACCGTCACCACCACCGACACCACCACCGGCACCACCACCGTCACCACCACCGTCACCACCACCGGCACCACCACCGTCACCACCACCGGCACCACCACCGGAACACCGGCACCACCACCGTCACCACCACCGTCACCACCACCGACACCACCGGCACCACCACCGGAACACCGGCACCACCACCGTCACCACCACCGACACCACCACCGGAACACCGGCACCACCACCGTCACCACCACCGGCACCACCACCGTCACCACCACCGGCACCACCACCGTCACCACCACCGGAACACCGGCACCACCACCGGCACCACCACCGGCACCACCACCGGAACACCGGCACCACCACCGGCACCACCACTGGCACCACCACCGGAACACCGGCACCACCACCGGAACACCGGCACCACCACCGGAACACCGTCACCACCACCGTCACCGCCACCGGTACCACCACCGTCACCACAACCGTCACCACCACCGTCACCACCACCGGAACACCGTCACCACCACCGGCACCACCACCGGCACCACCACCGTCACCACCACCGTCACCACCACCGGCACCACCACCGTCACCACCACCGGCACCATCACCGGAACACCGGCACCACCACCGTCAGGTCCATACGGGAGAGCCGTGTACGCCAGTGACACGCAGAGTCAACACTGAACACTTATTAGATCAGTTGGGCAAACTACGGGGAGGCGATCTAAAAATGGATCGATAAAAAAGTGGATTTTTTATGCCCATATTTTGGCATGCTTGCAGACCCAAACTGTAGTGGCCGTATTGGTGTTCTGGAGCAACAAATGCGCACAAACTGTTCAGAAATGGTTAGAAAACATGTCGAACTTGTCTTATATCAAGGAAATATTATTGGGAAATTTTTTGGGTGGCTGTTATTCACTCGATCTAAATATTGATTTTACGCAGCATCAATTCACGTGAGAAATCCATTTTTAGATCGCGTGATCAGCTAAGAAATCCAGATTTAGGTTGCACCAACAGCTGGCGAATCAATATTTAGATTGTGCAGTCAGCTGGCTGATCAATATTTGGATCGCGCTCTGTTCGGTAGCTGGATTTTGTTTGGTGTAACTGATTTCAGAGGGTGAATTCGTAGGTTTTAAATTGACGGCAAAATCAGGCCGACAAATATATCGCCACTCGAATGTGACTGATCACATGCATGGGTGGAACTTTAATGTAAATTGGGGTTGTAGCTACAACCCCAATAATTTGGGAATTTAACTTTACGCCTATGACGCGATGTGTTACAAATGGGCTCTAACAACTAAGTGCAACCCCAATGTTTTTTTGTGGGGGTAAAGTTACGCCTCTGATCACATGATGAAACGGATGATGACGACACACATTAGTAAGGGAACAAGTGTGGCCCGCTTGCTACCGCAATACGATGGTAACAAGTTCGATAGTGCATAGCAGCTAAGCTGATCATGCCCGCTCCGCTCCCGTCTCCCATTTCCATTCCCGTCGCCGTCGCCGTCCCGTTCCCGTCGGAACTCCGGTATTGCTGCTGTGATGTGCCGTTTACGCCGCAAAAAAAAAACACCGAAAAAGTACTACTCTATTTATTTTTAAGTTTTTTTTAACAAATAATACACACACACAAAAGTCATACACGTCATAGCCGTCACTCCCCGTCGTGTGCACCGCCCCGCGAAAAGCCTCGGCGCCGCCCGCGGCGCCTAGGTGACGATGACTGGGCGACACACGACCGGGCGATGGAGGGCACCGGCTGGGCCGCCGACAGAGGCCGACCAGGCAGCAGGGTCCAGACGGCGGCTGACACGCTCGGCAGGCGACAGCACCAGACACCAGCGGTCCCGATGACTGGGCGACACACGACCGGGCGATGGGGGCACCGGCTGGGCCGCCGACAGAGGACGACGAGGCAGCAGGGTTCAGACGGCGGCCGACACGCCCGGCAGCACCAGACACCAGCGGTCCCGATGACTGGGCGACACACGACCGGGCGATGGGGGCACCGGCTGGGCCGCCGACAGAGGTCAGCAGCAGGGTCAAGACGGCAGCCGACGACTGAGCACATCAAACCTCTTCACTATCTGCCAACATTTCGTGCAGGATGGCTAGCAGACCCGATTTCGTTTTTGTGCGTCTCACAACACCCATCGGAGCCTCACATTCCTGGCCAGAGCACGACGAGGTGATGGCTCCCATCCTGGCCAGAGCACGACGAGGTGATGGCTGTGGTGAGGCGCTGGATCAGCTCTGCTTTTGACAGCCTTTCCAGGCTATCGTCGTCTGGCAGCACGTACACCTTTTCCATGCGGCCCAACGTATCGTCCACCATCGCTGCCTTGTAGATGTTGTAGTTTGCCAGAGCAGTGGCGTCAAAGTTGACAAAGTCTGGGTGCATGTAGACACCGCTGACGCTCTGCAAGTGCATCACACTGTCACTAGGCTTCAGCAGGTACTCGGTTTGCCGCAGCTGAGCCCTGACTGTGTCCACACTCTCCTGCAGTGGGATGGCGTACTCATTGAACGTATCGCCGTTGACAGTACACCGCTTCAGCACACTGGCTTTCACGGCTTCCAGCCAGTCTCCACATATGGCTGCCTGCTGTCACTGTGCGGTGGACGGCTGGCCTGTGGAAAGAGAAACATTGTCAGATTATGGTGACGAATTATGGTGACGATGGCACTGGTTGGTGCACCTACATGCATCCAATGACATTTATTAATGGGGGGTTGGTGTCAAACCATGCATTGGCCAGTGCATGCCTGAGAATAGCAAAATGCATGCCCAAGTTGATGTACGCTCCAACAAGATCTCATTGAAACCTGCCATTGCCATTGTTTGCAGTCTGAACCAAGCCTAAATATAATAGTTAACCAATACAATACTCAGCTTTCCAAACTCAGCTTGAGCTCAGGCTGTTTCTTCAGTGTTCTGGTGTGGCTTTCTCTAGTTTGGAAAGACATCTGATTTACAATTTGGGGGCCTAAAGACAATAATACTGAACAGGTATATACAGTAAAGAGGTATTGGTAGGGCAGGCGTCACACTTCTGGACACAACACTGTAGGTAGTGTGACAAGCCTGAACAAGTGGCAGGCGGAGCAGCTAGCTTGATGACGTCATTGGGAGGGTATACTTAATGGCGTAGGGCTGTTTACTAAATCAGACTTAATGGCGTAGGCCTGTTTACTACTCGATAAGACTTAATGGCAGGGTTAAGTTAGTTTAGGTTATGGTACCTAAACTAACCTAACCTAACCCCGCCATTAAGTCTGATTGAGTAGTAAACAGGCCTACACCAATAAGTCTGATTGAGTAGTAAACAGGGCTACGTCATTAGGTATACCCTCTCAATGATGTCATCAAGCCGGCTGCATCGCCTGCCACTTGTTCAGGCTCGTCACACTACCTACAGTGTTGTGTACAGAAGTGTGACGCCTGTCCTACCAGTACCCAGTAAAGATTACCAAAGTTGAAGTGGATTTAATATTTTGGCCACAGATGGTCACAACATCCAACGGAAAAGTTGTATTACCTTTTTAAAAGACATGTTTGCACAATTTCAATGTGAATCACCTCACCTCACAACTCACACTAATGTCATTTCTTATGGTTTTGGCTACACCAATGCAACCCATGAGAACAAAATCGCAATGATTATGTAGAAGGATAAACAATTAAATGATCTAGCCCTAAAACAGTCCAAAAATTAATCCCAATTGTTGAAAAACAACGATTTAAAACGGGACTGAGCCACTGCGCCACAATTGCCTACAAATAGTCACCATTTAATTATGCCAATCATTCCACTCACACGGACAAATACCCTTTAAAAACCACTCATATGTATAGCATGCGGTTTGATCGTTGTCATAGGCGGTAATAAATATGATTTGCTAGCATCCTATTGCCTTCAAAAAATAAAAGTCCGGCGAACCAACCTGCCCACTTCACAGCACAAACTCTACAACATGGTGGCTCATCATAAACAAATAGTGTGTATGCAGAATATTAATTTCCGAAAAATGATAATTTGACAGGTAAATGAACTCCAAAATTTTCATTTTCATTAATCATTAATTTTAACAAAAAGCGATGCTGAATAATATTACAATTAATCATTAAATAGCAGACTTCATATGGTCATTCATAGTCAGCCTTTCTCATTGACGCAATATCTGCTAAAGTAGGGCCAGGCTCCTTCCAGGTACAAGAAAATATGATGGGGCGATTCGTGTAGACCGGGGAAAAAAAACGGGGAAAAAATCCAGGGGTGATGGGCATTTTTTGAGGGGTGATAGGGTGTTTGTATGTGTGAATGTCAGGAAATCAATCCATTTTTAGATCGGATCTCCTTATAAGGGCTCGCTCCGCCCATTTTAATGACGTCACGATCTAATTTTTGATCGATCCATTTTTAGATCGCCTCCCCGTAGTTTGCCCAACTGGGATCAGGCTACGCTCGAGCCATTTACCCGAGCGAGTGCTAACTATAGCAAAACAAGTACCTCGCTTTCACTTGACAGGGACGTGCTTTGTTCAAGCGTTAACTAATGCCATTTTTCGCCACTTAATGCTTAATGCTTAATGCTTAATGGCTCTCAAGTGAGGTATGTACATATTCACTCACATTATTATGGAGTAATTGGAGTATCTCCCTGGTTCTGCTGGTAATATTTGGTAAAATACGGTCGGGGGAGAGGAAGCATCAGCGTAACGTAATAATAAGATGGGGGTCCGCCTAAGCGTGACAAATTGTGTCATGGGGAGGGAGGGGCCGAAAACTGTCCAAATTTGCTTAACGTAATTAATGGACGGCCCCCAATAGGTGTTCAGTGTTGACTATACTTAGTCAGCACTGAACATCTATTATATCAGACTACGCTCGAGCCATGTACCAGAGCGAGTGCTAACTAGCAAAGCCTTGCTTCCATTTGGGAGGGATTTTACCCGTTTTGTTCAAGTGCTCTAGAATTCCAGTTTTTCGCCGTTGAATGCTTAATTGCCTGCACGGGCGACGCCAATTTCCGATGTTTTTATGTTGTTGTTTTTTTTTGGGGGGGGACAGAGGCATTCTGAAGTAGATTATTTCCATGCAAGGCCCATATTCTAAATTTCATGCAACGGCCTAATGTTAAAATCTGAAAATGTTCGGGGGACGTGTCCCCACGTCTCCGCCGCCGCCTCCGACGCCTGCATGATTGCCTGTATGGCTCAGGTTACGTATTCAAACACATTATTATGGAGTAGCTCCCCGGTTCTCCTGGTAATAATTTGCAAAAACAGGGGGGGTAAGCATCAACGTAACGTTATTATAGGATGGGACCTCTTCAGCGTGACAAATTGTGACATGGGGGAGGGAGTCAAAAATTGGGAAAATTTGCCTAACGTAATTAATGGACGGCCGGTAATGGTCTCTAACGCTGACGCTGAACACCGCCTACCTTCACCCTCAGCGGCGTCCCGCGTCCTTCACTGGAGCGAAACCACCGCCGAACCTCAGGCACCTACTCACCCACCTACAACTCACACAGGTACCCTCCCCGCCACTGCTGACACTGAACACCGCCCACCTTCACCCTCAGCTGCGTCCCACGTCCTTCACTGGAGCGAAACCACCGCCGAGCCTCAGGCACCTACTCACCCACCTACAACTCATACAGGTACCCTCCCCGCCACTGCTGACACTGAACACCGCCCACCTTCACCCTCAGCGGCGTCCCGCGTCCTTCACTGGAGCGAAACCACCGCCGAGCCTCAGGCACCTACTCACCCACCTACAACTCACACAGGCACCCTCCCCGCCACTGCTGACACTGAACACCGCCTATACCTTCACCCTCAGCGGCGTCCCGCGTCCTTCACTGGAGCGAAACCACCGCCGAGCCTCAGGCACCTACTCACCCACCTACAACTCACACAGGCACCCTCCCCGCCACTGCTGACACTGAACACCGCCCACCTTCACCCTCAGCTGCGTCCCGCGTCCTTCACTGGAGCGAAACCACCGCCGAGCCTCAGGCACCTACTCACCCACCTACAACTCACACAGGTACCCTCCCCGCCACCGCTGACACTGAACACCGCCTATACCTTCACCCCCAGCTGCGTCCCGCGTCCTTCACTGGAGCGAAACCACCGCCGAGCCTCAGGCACCTACTCACCCACCTACAACTCACACAGGTACCCTCCCCGCCACTGCTGACACTGAACACCGCCCACCTTCACCCTCAGCTGCGTCCCGCGTCCTTCACTGGAGCGAAACCACCGCCGAGCCTCAGGCACATACTCACCCACCTACAACTCACACAGGCACCCTCCCCGCCACTGCTGACACTGAACACCGTCCACCTTCACCCTCAGCTGCGTCCCGCGTCCTTCACTGGAGCGAAACCACTGCCGAGCCTCAGGCACCTACTCACCCACCTACAACTCACACAGGCACCCTCCCCGCCACTGCTGACGACTGAACACCGCCTATACCTTCCCCCTCAGCTGCGTCCCGCGTCCTTCACTGGAGCGAAACCACCGCCGAGCCTCAGGCACCTACTCACCCACCTACAACTCACACAGGTACCCTCCCCGCCACTGCTGACGACTGAACACCGCCCACCTTCACCCTCAGCTGCGTCCCGCGTCCTTCACTGGAGCGAAACCACCGCCGAGCCTCAGGCACCTACTCACCCACCTACAACTCACACAGGTACCCTCCCCGCCACTGCTGACGACTGAAGGCACCGCCCACCTTCACCCTCAGCTGCGTCCCGCGTCCTTCACTGGAGCGAAACCACCGCCGAGCCTCAGGCACCTACTCACCCACCTACAACTGACACAGGTACCCTCCCCGCCACTGCTGACGACTGAAGGCACCGCCCATCTTCACCCTCAGCTGCGTCCCGCGTCCTTCACTGGAGCGAAACCACCGCCGAGCCTCAGGCACCTAGTCACCCACCTACAACTCACACAGGCACCCTCCCCGCCACTGCTGACACTGAACACCGCCTATACCTTCACCCTCAGCGGCGTCCCGCGTTCTTCACTGGAGCGAAACCACCGCCGAGCCTCAGGCACCCACTCACCCACCTACAACTCACACAGGTACCCTCCCCGCCACTGCTGACACTGAACACCGCCCACCTTCACCCTCAGCTGCGTCCCGCGTCCTTCACTGGAGCGAAACCACCGCCGAGCCTCAGGCACCTACTCGCCCACCTACAACTCACACAGGTACCCTACCCGCCACTGCTGACACTGAACACCGCTCACCTTTACCCTCAGCTGCGTCCCGCGTCCTTCACTGGAGCGAAACCACCGCCGAGCCTCAGGCACCTACTCACCCACCTACAACTCACACAGGTACCCTTCCCGCCACTGCTGACACTGAACACCGCCCACCTTCACCCTCAGCGGCGTCCCGCGTCCTTCACTGGAGCGAAACCACCGCCGAGCCTCAGGCACCTACTCACCCACCTACAACTCACACAGGTACCCTTTCCGCCACTGCTGACACTGAACACCGCCCACCTTCACCCTCAGCGGCGTCCCGCGTCCTTCACTGGAGCGAAACCACCGCCGATCCTCAGGCACCTACTCACCCACCTACAACTGACACAGGTACCCTCCCCGCCACTGCTGACGACTGAAGGCACCGCCACCCTGCTGTCTCCTCGGCGGCGACTCACCCCAGACTGGCTGGGACACGCAGAAACCCAGGGCCCCATGCCTGAATCCTGGTAATGAGCCGATGCATAACAAGTTACCACTCGAAGCAGCAACGCATGATTTCACTTTGGCTAATTGCTGTGCGGTGATAGCATCGAATGCTAATGTCAGACGAATATTCATTATTGCTTAGCGTACGGAAAGCGCTACACACGCGGAATGTAATTAGGTGAGCTGAAAAATGAAGCATCTTTAATTGCCTGATAAGGAGGACCAACTAATTCCAAAAAGGCATGGGATCTCTTAATGAACTTCTTATGAATCTTCTAGAAACACGAGGTAATAGTGATACAATTTACCATGCTGATGGCGAACTAGTGATGCAACTGACAGTGACCGACCTACGGTTGGGCAAAATGGGCAATTGACCCCCCCCCCCCCAAACGAAATATCGGTAGGCTTGTATTTGTAGGCTTGTATTTGCTAATTCTTGTATTTGTTTGCCCCCCCCCCCCCAAACCGATCCGGCAGGTTGTGATTTTTGTCCTGGTACAGTGGCGGCTAAATTTGCCTTCGAAAATATGATTTTTTTCTTTATTTTGACATTGAGAGACAACACAAAAAAACACAGTAAGACAACAACAACAAAAATTGCCGTCCGACCATTTCTCATTTCCTTGGAAAGTTGTGGTTTAAAAAAAAAAACATTTTTTTCTCAAGATACGGCCTTCCGTATTTTCCCAAGTTCACTGTGCAGGCCTAATTTTGACGACCAATAACTCCGAGACTAAAAAAAAACGATTTTGATCAACTTTTTTTGGTTTGGATCAGAGGCCTAAGGCCTGTTCGGCATCTAAGCATATTATTGGCTTAAGTGATGTCACACTTTCGGTGACGTCATGCCACTTTTGAAGACGTCATAGATAGGCCGAATATTCTTAGGACAATTACATTTTCAATGAAGAAGTGGCCTATAAAAAATTGCTGCAGCATTTCTATAACTTTCTGATTTCTGTTTTATTTATTGTAGCTATCTTGTAATCCCGTTATGAGGTTGTGACGCCTGAAATACGTGCCTTTGAATTGTTTTTGATAATTGATTTATATATTGTGATCGGGATGGAAGGTAAGCGAAGAGGGATTCCTCAATTCTTTGATTTAATCAACAATGCTTTCATGGAAGACCAAGAAAGTAGCGATGATGACGTTGTCATGAATCACGCCAACGAAGACCGTGATCCTCAGCCGATGAGGTGAATTGCTTTATCTTCATTGTCTCAAAATCAGTCGGTATATTCTTAGATGCCGAACAGGTTCGGCATCTAAGTATATTCGACTGCGCTTGCGCAGTAAGGTGCTCTGAGCCTGGGTTAAAGGAGATAGTTCACCTTCAACATGGGATTTTGTACTGAAATAGCAGTTTTGTAGCCCGTGTTGAGAAATCCTTATCTGCAACTTTCCTTTGGCTGAAAAGACTCTCCAGCCGAAGATATTTGACTTTTTGGCGAAGGAATGCGGCGCATATATGATATACCGTACCGTCTGAGAGTGCCAGCACTACCAGGGCGCATGCGCAGACCAATAACGCACACCATAACATTAATAATTTACGACCTTCTGTCCTGAATTGGCGCGATGTAGGACCATTTTTGAAAAGAAAAAAAGAAAGTGTATTAACAAATATAATAAAATCGTGTTCTGAAAAATTTCCGAAGGTGAACTATTTCCTTTAAGGCTAACTGGCGAATGACGTCAGAAACTATGACATCATCTCCCGTCATGCTCATCAGAATGTCTAAGCCAAAAAATTATGGATGTGCCCGATTTCGGAATACAATTTCGACGATATTGGTGCCGGCGGCAAAATAAGGGGGCACATATCGCGGAAACTGGTGGATTTTGAGAAGATGAAGATAAAGCAACTCACTTCATCGGCTGATGATCACGGTCTTCGTTGGCGTGATTCATGACTACGTCATCATCGCTACTTTCTTGGTCTCCCATGAAAGCATTGTTGATTAAACTAAAGAAATGAGGAATCCCTCTTCCCTTACCTTCCATCCCGATCACAATATATGAATCAATTCTCATAAACAATTCAAAGGCACGTATTTCAGGCGTCTCAACCTCACAACGGGATTACAAGATAGCTACAATAAATAAAACAGCAATCAGAAAGCTTATAGAAAGGTTGCTGCAATTTTGTATAGGTCACGTCTTCATTACGAATGCAACTGTACTAAGAATATTCGGCCTATCTATGACGTCTTCAAAAGTGGCATGACGTCACCGAAGGTGTGACGTCACGTAAGCCAATAATATGCTTAGATGCCGAACAGGCCTCAAGATTAGTCGAAGAACAATTTGGCAATCACGGAGCTTCTATTTTTTTTTTGTCACGTTATTTTGTGACCTACTTTTTGCGCCGTGACCTTGACCTGTTGGAAACTGAAATTAAACATTCCGTCTAATGAAGATTTGAGCTTCATTGATGTCCTGTCGTATACAAAATAAAAAAGTGGGATTCGACCTGTAAAAATCATTTTTGAGTCTTGCAACGCAGACATAATACGCTGTTTGGGCACCTGTCCGTCGATAACTTCGCATCTACTTGACATACACTTTCGAAACAAAGTCCAGCGTGACTCCTGACGACGAAACCTCTCGGTTGGTGCCTGTTACACCGACATCAGGTCACCATATAACCTGCCAGGCCAATATAACGTAACGTACCCAAACAGCGTATTGTGTGCTTTGCAAGGCTCAAAAGTAGTTTTTACAGGTCGAACCCCATTCTTTAGATTTTGTATACGAAAGGACATCAATGGAACTCAAATCGTGATCATACGAGAAAATAATCCAGTTTCCAACAGGTCAAGGTCACGGCGCAAAATGTAGGTCACGAGGTCACATGACAAAATGAAAATAGAAAATCCGAGATTGCCAAACTGTTCTTTGTTTAATTCCGATTCCAACAATAAAAAACACCAAAATCGCTTCTTTAGTCTCGGAGTTATTGGTCGTCAAAATTAGGCCTGCATATTGAACTTGGGAAATTTTCGGAAGGCCTTATCTTGTTTTTGTTTTGTTTTTTGGTCACCACCAATGAAAAGTTGTGCCCTTGAAGTGCACAACTTTTCAAGAAAATAAAAAATGGTCGGACGGCAAATTTGAAGAAAAACAATGGTTGTCTTACTGTGGAAGTCCCCAAAAGTAGGTTTTACTGGTCAACCCCCACTTGTTTATACGAAAGTACATCAATGAAGCTCAAATCGTCATCAGACGAAAATGTTAATTGCAGTTTCCAACAGGTCAAGGTCACCTCGAACACCATTTGACGGACGAGGCTGAATAGTTCACAGCGTGAATCAACAGCCTAGATAACCCCAGACACGTAGTTTTATCGAAATATGGAATGTAGTGTGTTATTTAGAGATTGTTTTGGTCGATCTGTTCTGGAATGCCCCAGTTGCCCCCTCCCCAAACGAAAAATCGGTAGGCAAATGCATATCCCCCCCCCACACCGTTCCGGGGGGTTGTTATTTTTTTTTTGCGGGAAGGCGGGATTTACCCCCTGTCCCGCTCAACGAAACTTTCGTGCTGACGACCCGACCCCCCCCCCCCCCGCTCAAAGACCTTTCCCGCTGACGATCCGACGCCACCCCCCCCCCCCCCCCCCCCCCCCCCTTCCCCTTCACTCAACGACTCTGCGCTGACGACCCCACGCTACCCCCCCCCCCCCCCCTCCCGTCAACAACTTTTCGCTGACGAAACGGAGCGAAATTCCCCCCCCCCCCCCCCCCAACTCGAAACCTAGATCAGCCTCCTTCCCATCAGTCAGAACGAGTGAACGTCAGTACCAGCCGCTTGAAACTGTGGCTGTCGGCTGCACCTTACCGACTTTGATTGACAGAGGTGAACAAATGTTCAGACGCGCCAACGCACGTTGGTGTCAGTTGATTGGGTACCGCCGTACCGTGAGTTAGTAAAACGCTGTTAAAGATAAATACACATCCAAAACTAAAGATATGATTGGCGAAAACACATGACAGGACCTCAGTCATCTTCAATGTGTCTCAGCATTAGAATACCGGCGTAAAACATCATAATACACTGTCCAAAACAGCTTGTTTTGATTTAGTGGCAGCGTTCCTCAAGCCAGACCTAGCGGTGAAAAAAATCGGCGACACCGCCGCTGTCCCATGACTAGCGTAACCCGCGTCGTTGTCATGTCGGTGAGACAGGTGAGACAGCGACAATTGTGGCGCTGTTTGTGCCAGTAGCGACGCGATTCAAGTGCCTGTCGTCGGATGTTGACATGTGTTGACTGCTTCAAGGGACGCGGTATCGTGTGGCTGGATATGGATATATATTGAGGCAATTCAGTGGAGAATCCCGTTAGGTAAAAAACCTTGACATTGACATGGGGAAAACTGTCAAGAAGACAGTCGGAAAGTGTGAGTGTAAGCCTAATATGAATAGTAAATTGAAGTGCGTGGATTGTGAGAAGAAACTGCCTCCGTCTAGGAAGCATGCCTTTGCGGCCACACTGCCCGTATGAGGGCGAGATGAGGAACGTCAAACGACACAGCAAGCTAGTCCACCGCAGGATGGTTTTCAGAGTAAAACAAGGCATTTGGCATAGGTGTCATGGAACGCTTGATAAGACCGGAGGCTGACAAGACTGAATCAGGCAGCTACCACCACCAGGAGGTATGGTCAACTGCTGTAATCCCGGACACATCCTATTCTCAGACTTTTCATGCTATCAGAATGTAAACAATACGTCAGTATCATCTGCATTCTGATAGCATGAAAAGTCTGAGATTCAGAGTAGGACGTGTTTGAATATTGGACTTGTACCCTAGATATCCGTGGTTATGCAATTTATGTAATTCATTGTTGCCCTTTTGTGATAATTGCCAGCATCTTGGCTGTACTTGTCAGGTGCTCCTGTTTCATATAAATGCACTTTCAAATGAAGATAATAGCATTCTTAGTACATCCCATTGGTCCAGACATTCAATATCTCAGGGAATTAACTTTTTAATCTTTATTGTTGCTGAAAACCATATGAATAGGAAGGTACATTGCAAGCAAGTGCTTTCAACTTACTCCTTGCCAACTAAGCTTCATTATAAACCAAAATCACAGGAATTACCTTCCTAATATCTGAATCCAGTATCCCGATAAATCATGTGCTGTGGTGCGGTGGTCAGTAGATAGCTACAACTAGCGTTACGTGATCAAAGGGATAGGTGCTCTGATTTAAGCGTAAGCTTATGGACCAATCCTTTTGCTTTGATGGCAACGTGCACCAATGCGTCCATCCTGAATTTCACCTATTGTCAAGGCAAATACATATATGATGATGATGATGGTGATATTAATAGATCAAAATTTGTTAAATATCATGGAGGATCCTGGTCAGTGGACAAGGATGATTTTGAATGGGAAAGGGAGAACTTCCCCTTCCTTCGTGCAATACAATTTTAGCAGATACTACTTCCCCTCCCATTTTTTAAAAAAAGTATTTAGATCCTGGATTTTCTTGGAGCTCTATCTGAAGAGCTTGCCAAATTATAGGTCAAATTTTGGATACCTAATGCCAACATTATTGATGGATCAAGTATTGATTCCAAAGTTTAGTGAAATTTATTTGCTGGATCTTGTTAGCACAATCTCTTTATCTCTATCACATATCAAATTAAATGAAAAATTATGTTTAAATATTAAATACTGGCATAAAAACTGTGCCAATGTAAAATCATGTTGGATTCTGAACAATAACATACAATTTGTGGTATACTCAGACCAAAATAGCCACAGCATTCTGCATCTGTATTTGTAGTTCTTGTCGTAAAATATTCAATACTGGCATAAATACTGTGTCAATGTAAAATCATGGATACAATTATTGCCCTCATATGACCAGAACCAAAAATAATAATGGTGTTTTCTATCTTATTTGTGGAATATTGAATGATGCTTTGATTCTATTACCTACTTCAAATACGCAAAACATCAATTGTCCAAAACTATTGTGCAGCCCCCATGGAAGCAGCAAGTGATGTCATCACGGATGAATGTGGAAACATTATTATTGCATCCTTGTAACAATAGGTACAACAAATATCAGCAGACGATGCAACGTTGCATGGTTCTGGAGTACATTTATTCAGACACCACTATCTTCATGTGTAGCATTTTAAAATGTCTTCATTGTAACAATCACAAAATGTGTTGTGTGTTGAAAATGTGCTCTGTGTTGACACAATGTGCTGCGTGTTGACAAAATATGTTGTATGTTTACCAAATGTACCAGAGTGATGATTTTTATCAATATTGTTAGTCACCGAGGCGTGAGAAAAACTTGATTTTTAGAGTAATTGGCCATAAGAGCGCGAAAAATGGAAGTGATTTAGCCTGGCTCTTTGTCGGTGCCAGGCTCGAGTTTTTTTCCCACCTCTGTTGATTAAACTCGATTCAATTAACTGGACGGTGGGGGCCAATTCGACGAGTTTGCAGAGTGTTTCTGCACGACACCGCAGCAACATATTGAACACGGCCGACCTTTGAAATTAGTCGATGCAAGTTGTATTACGTCTCTGCTCCACGAAGCCAGTTGGGACCATTGCCAGATTGATTAAGCAGAGGCAAGGTTAAGGAGTCGAAGAAGTATCGGGTCAATATTACGATAGTTAAAGTAAAACCCCACCCTGAGCTGCCATATGGTTTCGGAAATGCGTGAAGATCCGAGTATAATTCCTTGTTTTAATTTAACTGATATCAATAGCCGTTTTCACGAAGGATTTTGCGTTTGCGTTTCGGGCGATTGGGGCGTTTGGGGCGTTGGGGCCTTTGGGGCGATTGGGGCATTTGGGGTAAATGCAGAGGTGGAGAATTGTCAAAATGCCAGGGGGTGCTTTTCACCGGCGGCTCTCAAATCCAAATTGTAGCGAGAGGACGAAGAGAGGTGGCGGCCGTTATGGCCGCTTAAACGCGACGGACCGTAAAATAAAAGGAAGCAAGCGGTACGAAAATAGATCCAAACATCAGTGACAAGATGCATCGAAAACCCAATATGGAGTTTCATGTCATGGTCGCTGGAAGCGAGTTTTGTTTGCACTGCGGCTGCCCCCCCCCCCCCCCCCCCTCCCCCAACCGCTTCGAGTCACATCAAGAATCGTAATGTATGTTAACTTGTAAACGATGGGAAGAGAACAAAAAGTCACGGTGCGAACATGTAAACCTTCAAGTCACATAATATCGACACTGAAATGACGAAGTCGTCAATGTTGACCTGACCGTGTGAACTTTTTTCTTCCTTTTTTCATTTATTTATTCAATGTATCTCGATATTTCGAACAACCACATACAAGCAACGCAACGCAGAAAAAGCCACGGTCCGGTCGGCAGCAGTCCTGGCAGCTGCGCGGCGCGGCATCGGATATCACAGCGGCGACGGGCGGACATGCCGCAGCGAGAGGTGTGCACTGGCGGATCCAGGGGGGGGGGTGGCGGCAGGGGCAAAAGCCCCCCCCCCCCCAGCTCGACAGGGGCGGCAATAGAAATTATCCCCCCCAAACAAATCGCTGAAACTGGCGATGAAAATGGGTACTGCCTGCGAAAAAATAACTTGTTGCGAAAGAAAGAAATGTTGTTTTTGCCTCGTTCGTGTTTGCTCTATTTGGTAGCATTTTGGTAACAGTAGGGTTAGGGAAAGTCTGACGCTATTTTGGAGTGATTTACAACCAACGTAAGTTATAATTGTACACGCAGCGTCGCAGCCTTTGGTCTCCTGCTGCCTGCTGGGTGGCAGAGGAGCGCGGGAATGAATTTCCTTACATAGGTGCCTATGTTGTGTGGAATACGTCTACTAGTATTAAGTAGGGTAATTAGGTTCAGTAAAAAAAGCATAATGGTCTTCTTTTTGTAGCTGTTGTATTCCACGACAAATCGACAAAAACAAAGTGCAAAATGACACCATCATGTCACCAATTATAACCAAAATTGGTATATGGGGTAGCCTGGGGCGCTTAAGTGAGTTGTGAAAGTTGTATTGCAATGCAAGCAGTGGTTCAGGAGATATCGCCTCGGACATTTTTATAAGGTCACGGTGCAGGTCAATCTTTGTCGGCCCATATGGTGGGGAATTTATGAAGCAATATAGATGTATTATGTCATTATAATGGCAATGAGCTGTTGTATAACATAGTGATGTTCATTTTTTTATTTTCGAAAATTTAACAATTTAGTAAGTTTTCGAAATTGTACAACTTTTTGGATACTTTTTCTCAAACGTGTTTCTATTTTTTTGGCTATGCTATTCTTACGTGTAAGGACGTGATTAAGTGAGAGAAAACAAAATGAAATTGAGGAATATTTGCTTCCAAATATCACAAATTTTGTCATTTTACTTGCTATTTTATATATAAAAAATATGTTATTCGCTAATAACTTTTGACTGAATAAAACTAGATTGGTACGATAGACGTCATTTTGCTGTTCTCATCAAGACGAATTGAATGCTCTGCAGCATGACCTCTGTCTGACATTTTATGACCTTGACCTTAAATTTCAAAGTTAGTATTTGTTTTTTAAATTTTGAATCTTTTTTAATACCCAAGCCAAATGTATTTCCTATTTTGACTGTATTATTGCTAATTGTAAAGAAGTGTCGTTCAAACAGAAAAAATGATGGTTATTTGTCTTCAAATATGCTAAATTTGGTAATTTTTTGTGTTCTTTTTGTGAAAGATATTATGTATTCTCCAATAACTTTTGACTGAATAAAGATAAAAAGGTAAAATGGACACCATTTTGTTATTTTCGTTAAAGGGAAATAATGACCTTTTGATTTTGTTAGCAACAATTTCTTAGGCTACCGCTATGGTTTAAAATTATTTTATTTAAATTTAAGAATTAAATAAAATTATTCCCAAATTCGAAGTTGTAAGTTTGGGGAAAATACAAAACAAGTACCTTGTGTACTTCATGAAGATCATTGACAATTCGCCCTTCCCTACCATTGTTTACATCGATTGCGGCATTTTTGGAGGCTCTGTGACATTTCCGATCAAACTGAGCGCTGCTCGGACACACGCTAGTAGCGCTTTCGTTCTCCATGGCAACCAGGCGTCAGCCAATCCAAAGCCAGAAAGGGAATACGTTCTGGCTTTTCATTGGCTCACGCCTGGTTGCCATGGAGAACGAAAGCGCTACTAGCAACAACTCGCCACAATGGTTAAGTGCGCCGAGAAGCATGACAATGCTTTGTAAACAAATCGCCGACGCTAAATAGGTCGCCGTCGATGTGCATCGATGAGCTTCCGATTTAATTGCCAGTTTTGTGTTATTGTTTGTTAGTTTTTTGGGGAAAAATTATTATTTTCATGATAATATAAAGCATAGTGTTATATACAGCCACAGACAAATTATACAATACTCCTAATGTTGAAAACAAATGAATTTATTTTCAAAAATTGAGGGTCGCAACCACTAACTATGCCGCCGTTGATGTGCATCGATGAGCTTCCGATTTTATTGCCACTTTTTCCAATCGCTGTTAGTTTTAGAAGATCGCCGGGCATATAATCACAACAAGCAGAACGCACAATATATTTTCCACTCCATTGCGTTAAAAAAAACAATACGGGAAAAGCCCGCAGTTTGATGAGGACCAAAAGTACTTGCAAGTACCGGTCGTTAAAAGTGTGGAACGCTTATCAACTTTAACTTGAAATATCTTTCGGTAGGGAAGTTTTCATGCAAAATGTGATGAATTTACAATATATTTTGGTCTCGTCTGGCGATTTCAAGTGCTAACTCCATTTTTGTGGAAAAGGGTCATTATTTCCCTTTAAGACGCGTCGAATGATATGCAGTATGACCTCTTTCTAACATTCGGTGACCTTCACCTAAGGTCAATGTCAAGGTTCAAGGTTAGGTTTCCAATTGTGGCCGCATTTGTGGCGATGTTATATATCTTAAAACTTGTCTTGTTGCGAGGAATTCGATTGTGCTTAAATAACGCCTGATTGTCAATGGCAACATTTAAATTCATTTTAATTTGAATGTCGAATAGTAACTTCATAACTTCCTTCTCGGTGTAAAGAAAGCCCGAAAATGTCTCAGTTTGCTTTATAATCATCAATGATCGCGCAATTATTTTAATACCAATGAATTCCTATCTTCAACACAAGTTCAAAGATATATAACATTGCCGTGTAGGTCAAATTTGGAAAGGTGACTTTGCGCCGTGATCTTGACCTTAGGTCAAGGTCATCAAATGTCATACAGAAGTCATGATGCACATCTATCAACGTGTCTTGATGATACCAACAAAATGACGTTTACCGTGCCCTTCTAACTTTATTCAGTCAAAAGGTATTAGCGAATAACTAATTTATATATAAAATAGCATATAAAATGGAAAAATTGTATATATTTGGAGGCAAATATCCATCAATTTTATGTTTGCACTTAATTGACACGTCCTAGGTCACCTAGGTCATTACACGTAATAATAGCATAGCGAACAAAAATAACCCAAGTCCGCAAAGGGAAAAATGTGGGGGGGGCACCTTTTAGGTCATATGGAGGCCCCTGGGGCCCGGAAGGCCCCCAGTGAAATTAGCCCCCCCCCCATATTGGGAGGCTGGATCTGCCAGTGGAGGTGTGACACCAGGATTTATCCGCGGAGGTGCGGGAGGTCTGCCCCTGTCTACCGGCCCGGGGCGCGAATTGCACTATCAGCAAAACGGCGATTCTTAAGCGCCGGCTACGGTGCCGGGTCGGGCAATCCGCGCCCCAGGCCGGGCGACCGCCCACACAAACATGCTGAGGGACGGTAAGACTGACCGTGTGAACTGACCTGACCCTACCTGACCGTGCAAAACCGCCTATTTACACACGGACTGACACACATACACACACTTTTACACCACTCAGTCTTACTTCGCCGAAGTAAGACTCAACAGCCGTTAGTAAAACGGACCTGTTTATTTGAGGGGGTGCTTTTACAGTGAGGGGTGCACTTTTTAGCTCAGGGGGTGCTTGAGCACCCCCAAAACCCCTAATTCTCCACCCCTGGGTAAATGGGTCTATAGCTCGTAAGAACAATGCTTTTCCCGGTGATTATTGGTATCAATCGCAATTTTATGAATTAATGTATAAGTATATGCTCTTACAGTTCAATATTTCCCGTTGGTTTGCTTTGAATATTCAAATTCTTGAGCAAATCTGGCAATTTTGGGTTGCGTTAGTTCCTTCTACAAAATATACCGACAACGCCCCAAAAGAGGCTAAAAAGTATACTAGATAATCAGCTTTGATTAAATCAAATACGCAATTGACACTTAGTTAGGGCAAAATTGAAGATATTAATCACAAAGAAATATAATATTATGATGACAAATGCAATCAAATGTCAATAGCATAGACATACCTTAATTCATCGTCGCTCCGTCCCGCTGAGATCGTCTAATTTAGAGTGGTAACTTCGTTGGTTTCTGAAAACCGGAACAATCCTTACTCATTTATTTAAGCAACGAATCACACCAAATGTTCTTGATTTGATCAATTGATTAATTGATGAATCTCATAAAAGCTGAAAGAACCTCAGAAAAAAAACACTTATAAACCCATGAAACATGCGGGCTTTCTGCAGCCACTGGTACTGAAAACTCAAAAATGGTTGCTCTAAATCGAACGGACGGCATGGCTGGGCGCAGACCACGGCTCTGCACATGCGGAACGTGACGTCAGGTGACCGGCTGTCCCGTTGCCATGGTGACGGGCCGGCTGGCGCCGGAGCCACGTGGTCGCCATGGTTACCGGGCGGCGGCGCCTGCGCGGAGCCAGCGCAGAGCCGGAGCCAGCATTCTCGTCATCTTACAACAAATGATCAAAACGAAATCGCTAATTAGCATTAATCCTTGCTATCAAAAGTGAATATGACTGAAAATATGAATGGACTAATTCATCTAGTTTTCATCGAAATAAGCTAATATTCCTGAAAACCATGTCGTTGCAAAATATGACCATTTCCCGAACCCCGCACATCCGGGATTCGAGCAAGATGGAGTTTCACCAAACGCCCCAAGCCACCACAGCCATCTGGCATCACCAGAGCTAGTTTAAGATGAAATTGTTAATTTTAAGTAAACTATGGTGTTATCATTAAAATGGAATTTCCAGAAAAATGCTTTAATTAATAAAGTTGTGATTTATATCAAAAATCACCGGGAAAAACCGTGTTCTTACGAGCTATAGACCCATTTACCCAAAACGCCCCAATTGCCCCAATTGCCCCAATTGCCCCAATCGCCCCAAACGCCCCAAACGCAAAATCCTTCGTGAAAACGGTTACTAACGACCGTCGCACATTGGGCATTACAGCAGATACCGTGGCGAGACATTGATGTATGTTGACACCGCAATCTTCCCCACTTAGATACACCTTTCCAAATGTTGGTCATCATGCATCTATAGGCACATGATGACCAAAATTCCTAAACCGGCTTTCGAGGCAACATTACTTTTGTAAACTGTGGTTGTCAAATTTGAAAATTCAGACATCTCATTTCAGTCAGCTAGTGCCTCAACATTTGATCCCAATCATTAGTTATTCATAGATTTAGCCAGTAATAATATATTTAGCCAGAATCATCCCTATATTGTCATGTCAAAAATCACATCACACAGAACTTATTAAGCCTATTGTATAGGTATGGTAAATGCTTGCCATTTATTATAGCATATGCAACTGCCTCTTGCAAACGCTAATGTGACCAGTGAACAGTGACTTCTTCTGGAACAAACATTATCAGTTGTCTGCAGCTGGTGAGTGAAATTGGTGGGAAAATGTCTGTTCATGCCAAGCTGCAGTTAAGAGTGGATGAAAGCTGGAAAAATATGGAAATTGGGAGCAACACTGTGATGGAAGGCCAATGTAAGATACAGTTGAAGCCAGACTGGTTATTAGCCGTTTTCACGAAGGATTTTGCGTTTGTGGCGTTTGGGGCGTTTGAGGCGATTGGGGCGATTGGGGCGTTTTGGGTAAATGGGTCTATAACTATAAGAATACGGCTTTTCCCGGTGATTTTTGATATCAATCGCAGCTTTATGAATTAATGCATTTTTCTGGAAATTCCATTTTAATGATAACACCATAGTTTACTTAAAATTAACAATTTCATCTTAAACTAGCTCTGGTGATGCCAGCTGGCTGTGGTGGTTTGGGGCGTTTGGTGAGACTCCATCTTGCTCGAATCCAGGATGTGCGGGGTTCGGGAAATGGTCATATTTTGCAACGACATGATTTTCAGGAATAATAGCTTATTTCAATGAAAACTAGATGAATTAGTCCATTCATATTTTCAGTCATATTCCTTTTTGATAGCAAGGATTAATTATAATTAGCGATTTCGTTTTGATCATTTGTTGTAAGATGACGAGAATGCTGGCTCCGGCTCTGCGCTGGCTCCGCGCAGGCCCCCCGCCCGGTAACCATGGCGACCACGTGACTCCGGCGCCAGCCGGCCCGTTACCATGGTGACGAGCCAGCCGGTCGCCTGACGTCACGTTGCGCATGTGCAGAGCCGTGGTCTGCGCCCAGCCATGCCGTCTGTTCGGGTGCGGTTAAAAAACAGTTTTTGCTAATTGCGCGACTATTCCTGCGCAGGTAATATGATACTTTGGAGGGCGAGGCCGCTAAATTATTATGGCACCTACTTAAGATGAATTTACCAGGCCTTGCGTGAAAAACAGTTTGACGATCAGTTGTTGAAATGCAAGCTTAATATACCGTATATTTTAATGCACAGCAACAGTATGTATACTCAAATAAAGCATATGTAAGCAGTGGTGGAACTTTATCAAACCGATTGGGGGGCTCAACGGCCAAATTTTAATTACTATGTAAAAATAATATATATATATATATATATATATATATATATACATATATATATATATATATATATATATATATATATATATATATATATATATATATATATATATATATATATATATATATATATATATATATATATATATATATATATATATATATATATATATATATATATATATATATATATATATATATATATATATATATATATATATATATATATATATATATATATATATATATATATATATATATATATATATATATATATATATATATATATATATATATATATATATATATATATATATATATATATATATATATATATATATATATATATATATATATATAACCAATAATTCAACCACTGACAAAGCCAGCATTACAAGACGAATCTTACAAGCAGGTATGGTACATTATGGCTACGTATACATACGAATGATGAGTGTGTATCAAATAATCAGTTTCTATCTGGTATTTTTGGGGTTTCAAGGTTTCATCTTTCTATCATGGCATTCAATGAACGTAATAAGACACGCAAATACGTACCACTTCATTATATTTTTCCGCACTAAGTAATCAGAAAATCGGTTGCAGCGGCTGGAGACTTCGATATTTGACTTGGATGATTTGTGCTATTCAATCACTCGTGTTTCGAAGCAAACACTGACCAGTCCGCCACTGACCCCTGCTGCTGACACACTGCTGACAGCACCAACAGCAGCACCCGACTTGCTGGCACACTCACTGACTGGGCCGCTGCGGTTGCAGGAAGAGGTTCTTTCTCTGCGGCGTTCTGTCGATGAACCCCGATAGCAGCTCCTCGCGGTCCAGTTCCACTACATCTTCCGCGTACGCCGCGCAGATCGCCGTGTGGTTCAGTCTCTCTTGGGTAAGCGTGGTTCGCAGCCACATCTTCACCCGGCGGAGGAGACTGAAACTCCGCTCAGCAGTGCAGCTGGTAGCCGGTGCTGTCATGATGAGCTGCAGCAGCCTCACATACTCTGGCAGGATGTGATTCAGCCCCAGGGTGGCGTCACTCAGAGCCGCCTTCACGTCGTGGAGAGACCTCAGCGGCATCTTGTTTGCCGTGCAGATGTCCTGCAGCATGGCGATGTGGAGCTGCACGGTGTCGCGATTCAGGCCGTAGAAGGCGGCGGTTTTGGCCACCATGGCAGCGTCCCCAGTGAGCAGGGCGCGCTCGGCGTTCGCCAGCACGCTGTCTCCGGCGCTGTAGCGCGAGTCGAGGTCAGCGCATAGACGGTCGACCGCTTCCAGGTACAGCCGTCGGTACAAGTCCTTAGCTGAGGCAGGCTGGTGGGGAGCGGCGCCTCCATCCAGTCTGCGCGGAGGTCGGACTTTCCGCGGCAGCTTCGGCTCGTCCACGTCCAGCTCGACTCGCCTGCCCTCCACACTCTCCCAGAAGGAGTCGAAACGCTCCCGCTGGCCTCCCACAATAGTTCGGAGGTTCTTGACTAACGAGAGGTTCGTCGACACCGTTTGCTGCGTCCCCTGCATCGTCTTGACCACCGGCTGTATCATGCGGAGGAGGTGGAGACCGAGACAAAGTCCAAACAGGAAGTCAAAACTCCCCATCTGGCGCGAGAAGCCACTGGCAGTGGCGGATACTTCCGGGCGTGTCTCAGAGCTGTCCGCCATGACCTCTAGACTGCCGCGCAATGCGCTGTAGCTCTCCAGCACTGACTGCAGGCACCCTTCCCGACAAGTCCACCTCGTAGGGCAGAGCGGTCGCAGTGCGGTGCTGGATCCCGAGTCACGCAGATGGATGAGACGCTTTGGTGAGTCGCGGTAGAATTTGACCAGCGCGTTCACCTCCTGGATGGCGTCACGAAGCTGCCGAACGCCGCAGAGCGTGTCCTGAACAACCAGGTTGATCCGGTGCGCTGTACAGTGGACGAAGATGGCTCTCGGCTCGATTTCCCTCATTCGGGTCTGCACTCCTGTGAAGCATTAATGAAACACATTAACCAATTGCCATATAATCTGCCGCATCGATTATTTACTGTCCCGTGCTTTGTGGTTCATTTAAGACATTTTAGTATGATACAATTTGTTTAGGCATTGTAAATGCATTCTTGACTGCTGAAAAATGTTTTTGAAAAATGTTTTTTTTTAAAATAAGCATCATAATTGTGCCTTTTCATTTTAATCAAGTTTATGTATTATCATATTAAAAAAGGAAAATAAACAGACTTCTGTATTGTGAGTGAATACAATTTCAAACGCACAATGAAGAACAAACATTGATAATGACAGAAGCTGTCAGGAAGGGACGTACAATCTTTTGAAAACAACAATTTTATTTTACACATATGTTTATTGTTATTGTGGGAATTTGAATGAAGATTATATTTCGTATTTTTAAAGAGGTGGGTAGCAATTTTCGATCATAACGAGAATTACTAGACTTTATCGCATAACAGGCTCAGTAACACTATTTTTTTTCCAGTATATCAGCCCACAAATGACGTTATTACTAGGTGCACACAGCGTTACTAACCTGTGAAGCAGCCGGACATGTTGGCAGCTCCGTCGAAGCATTGGCCTCGCAGGTTCGATGGATCCAGATCTCACCGCCGCAGAGTATCCAGGATGATCGCCGTGATGGTCTCTGCTGTTGTGTCTGGAGCGGCGTACAGTCCGGCGAACAGCTCGTGAGCGGCCAGGTTCTCGTCGACAAAACGGAAGCAAATCGCCACCTGCTCCACGCCCGCCATGTCCGCCGTCTCGTCCACAATGACGGCGAACGGACCTGCCGCCTTCACCTCCATCGCCAGCTTCCGTTGGATTTTGGTTGACATCAGCTGGTGGATCTCTTGCTGGATCTGGTGCGATAGAAAGGCGTGCTCGCCCTTGCCCTTCTCCAGCCAGCTGCTTAGGGCGTTGTTGTGTAACGCCACCATACCCAACATCCTGCGAAAGTTTCCAGTCGCTTCCTCCCTTCGGCGAAACGCGAGCCCTTGTGCGGCGAGATGTGCAACCACGTCGATAATAGCCGCAAGAGCCCTCGTATTCTGCACCCGCTCGAGTCAGCTCAGCCGCAAGAGCCCTCGTATTCTGCACCCGCTCACTTTCCTTCCCGGCGAGAGTCAGCTCAAGCGTTCAGTTGTCTTTCTTCATGGTCTTCAGGTCAATGACAGCAAGCATGTGACTTTCACTGGTAGCATGCTTCTCGAACTTCTCTAGAGCATTCTTCCAGTTTCCTCCGAAGCCTGCCGTAACGAATACGTCACTCTTTTTACTTGCTCTCAGAAGCCCCTTCTCGCTCGCTTCGCAGCAGAGGTCACAGCGCACTCGCTTCTCAGCGGCATCATACTTGATCCACGGATATCTTTCTTGCCACTTCTTTTGGAAGCTTCTGTTTATTCGTGAAGGTGTTGCACTGGATGACGCACTAGTCGGAGTCGTATCGAGCTGAGTTGGTGCGGATGATGAACCGGAAGAAGTAGATGGCGCCACAGGAGGAAAAGGGTCCTTATAGGCGGCAGGTTGATCTGTAATGGGACAGATAATGGACAAACATGAATAGGATTAAAGGAAATAGTTCACCTTCGGAATTTTTTTTCAGAACACGATTTTATTATATTTTTAATACATTTTCTTTTCTCTTTTAAAAAATGGTCTTACATCGCGCCAATTCAGGACAGAAGGTCGTACATTATTAAAGTTATGGTGTGCGTCATTGGTCTGCGCATGCTCCGTGCAGTGCTGGCACTCTCAGAAGGTACGGTATATCATATATGCGCCGCATTCCTTCATCGATCTCAACGACATCGGACCACGGACGCCTTCCAGACTTCTCTCCTCCAGCCCTCCACCGCTTCCGGGTGCGGGACCCTGTCCACGTGCTTGTGGCAGGGTCGTTAGACCCTTAGATAGGTAGCCTTTAGATATTTTTAAGTAGGCAGTTTCATTAGCACAATTTTTTTATTGGCAATAGGCCTCCTCCACGGCGTAGGTCCCTCTCCACTTTCGGGCAGTTAACTTGCAGGTGCCAACACGTTCTGTCGTGTGTGGCATTTAAAGTAAATAGTTAGCCCCCATCCTATCCTCCTGAGCCACGACGATGGCTACCCCCCCCCCCCCCCCCCCCCCCCCCCGGAACCCTCCCCCCCCCCCCCCCCCCCGACCCGCCCCCGACCCCCCTCCGGGGTTCTCTGGTGCGCGACCGCGTGCCCCCCCTGGACGGTCCCCCTCCAGCCCCCTTCAGGGGCCCCGCCCGCGTCCCCCCGACCCCCCTCAGGGGTCCCCCCTCCCAGCCCCCCTCAGGGGCCCCGCCCGCCCCGTCCAGGGGCCTGGCAGTCGCCGGACTCTCGTCCCCCCGACCCACCCGACCCCCCTCTGGGGTCCCCCGGTGCGCGACCACGCACTCCCCAGGCCGGCTCCACTCCCCGCCCCCCTCAGGGGCATCCCAGGAGCCGACCCGGGGCACAGCTCCCCCCCCCCCCCCGACCCCCCCCCCCCCCCGAACGGGCCCGCTCGCCTCCTTATGTGGCGAACGGATGGACTCCCGTTCCGAACGATTAACCCGTTCCATGTCCGGCGCTGGCTGGTCGCCATCTGTGATGGCGACGTTGCCAGCGCTAAGCCCATCCGATCAGGAGCCCTCCTGATCGAGACGCTGACGTCCGAACAGAACGTCCGTCTGATGGGTCTGACAAAGTTCAACGGAGCGAAGGTCGCCGTGGAAGCCCCGGCGCACCTAACTCAGTGGAGGGTCTGGTGTGGTGCCCAGACGTGGCCGCCCTCTCGGAGGACCTCCTCCTCCGAGAGCTCGCACACCAAGGGGTGTGCGAGGTCACGCGCCTCTCGCCCACCAAGAAGCGACCCGAGCAGCCCAACCCGCTGATTCGGCTCCGCTTCAGAGGCAGGGAGCTGCCTACCCACATCCATTGTGGGTACGTGGCCGCCCCAGTCAGGGAGTGGATCCCGCCCCCCCCCCCCCCCCCCCCCCCCCCGGCAGTGTCAGCAGTGCTGGCACTACGGCCACCTCAAGTGGACCTGCCGGGTGCGCACCGCCACCTGTGGACGGTGCGCAGGCGAGCACGGCACCGAAGGGTGCACGCGCGCAGCACGCTGCGCCACGTGCGACCAGGCCCACCCGGCCTGGGACCGCCGGTGTAGAGCCTGGGGCCTCGCTCGCGAGGCGGAGCGCCTGAAGCGCGACAGTCGGCGCCCACCGGACGCCCCGCTCTCCCCAGGTCTCGCCCCTGGCGCTTGGCCGCCCCTCCCCCTCCCGGAACCTCCCCCTCCCCACCCAACCGGCCTCCCGCCAGACCCCCCAACCGCCAGACCCCCCGATCACCATGCCAGTTCCCAAAGGCATCTCTGGCTGACCTCGAGCGCGCCGCTGCCGCTGATCCACCGGCACCGCGCTCCCCCTCCCCAGCCGAGTCGAACATCGACTCAGGCCCCGCCTCCCCGGCCTCCGCAGCACCAGCGGAGTGCCGACTCCCGGAGGACTCCTCGGACGACTCTCTCATGAGAGCCGTCTCCCAGTCAATCGCCCGCAACCCCGCCCTGCCCTCCCGCTCCAACTCCCCGCCCGCCCGCCCCGCCCACTCCCCTCCCCCGCCCTCCCGCTCCAACTCCCCGCCCGCCCACTCCCCTCCCCGACTCTCGGAGAGTGACACCCAATCAGATTCATCGCGCTCCCACTCCTCCTCGCCCTCCCTCCGGCCGCCCGCCCCCGCAGGCATACTCGAGCGACCTCCAGGCAAGGCTTGGACAGTAAAAGTAAATCTAAATGAATAATCAACAGTCAGAATTTGTCCTCCAATGGAATGTTAAATCTTTAATATCCCATTGGGGGCAATTCAAACATTACGTCTTAAATAATAATCCGTTAGTAGTCGCTGTTCAGGAAACCCATTTTATTGACGCCGACTTTAATAACTATACCTTGAAAATCGCCGGTTATAGCCTTTACACAAATAACGTAAATGCATCACCTCGCCGAGGCGGCTCGGCTTTGCTTATTTCAAACCAACTTTTGCATCATCAAATCGACCTTCAAACAACCTTAGACGCAGTCGGCGTTAATATTAAAATCGCTCAGCTAGAAATAACTCTCATCTCAATTTATTTCCGTCCTACGGAGGACATAGACATTGATTCTTTTTCCCAGCTTATTACAAATATTAACACCCCATGTCTGATTATGGGCGATTTCAACGCGCATAGTCGGGCGTGGGGCTGCCTTCGGAACTCTTTCCGAGGCCAAATTATGCTGGACCTACTGGACCGGCATAATTTGGTCTTCCTTAACGACCAATCACCCACACATGTACACCACTCAGGAGGCGAGGTGACTTACAGCGCCATCGATCTCGCCTTCGCCACACCACGCATCGCGACTCTTTTTACATTTAACGCACAATCAGACCCTCTTTTTAGCGATCATTTCCCAATTCACTTAGAACTCCAAGTCCCTTCAGGACAGACAAATTTTTACTCTCTGCCTAGATGGAACCTTCGCAAAGCCGACTGGTCCTCCTTTCAAAAACACATTGACACTAGTCACCCCGCAGACTCCCAGACCGACATTAACACATTTTTAAACACTATTATCGCATCAGCACACCAGCACATTCCACACACACGCACACACACACAACACCACCCGAGGCAGCGTACTGCCCCGTAGTGGAACACAGAATGCCAAAGAGCTGTTGCCCTCCGGAAAAGAGCATTTCGAAAATTTCAATCTTGTATAACTGCAGAAAACGAACACGAAGTACGGAAAACCCGCTCTTTGGCTAAAACAATCATTGACAAAGCAAAAAAAGAATCTTGGCAGGAATTCTCATCTACCTTTAATCGATTTACCTCCCTCTCAAAAATTTGGACATTAATCAAATCGTTTTCAAATAAAAGACCACCGGCATACAAAATCTCACACTTACAAATACACAACACATCTTACACGCTTCCCCTAGAGGTGGCAACACAATTTGCACAACACTACGCTAACATATCATCAGCACAACAATGTACACCAACTTTTGCTAACCAACTTAACGATCAATTTCAATCTATCAGCTTTGACTCTAATAACGTAGAAATATACAACTCTCTTTTTACCAACTCAGAGTTAACGTACGCTATAGGTAAATGTGGTAAAACTTCTGTAGGGCCAGATCAAATTGACTACTCCTTCTTTAAAAACTTGACAGAGACTGGTCTCACCAACTTACTAACAGCCTTCAATACCATGTGGTTTGACGGCACTTTCCCTGAATCTTGGCATAATAGTACGCTAATTCCTATAATTAAACCTCGCAAACCTAAATCTTCTCCCGCTAGCTATCGCCCTATTTCTCTAACTAGTTGTGCATGTAAACTATTCGAACGCATGGTTAATGGACGCATCAGGACATACATTGAATCAAATAATTTACTTACCCCACACCAAAGTGGTTTTCGACCTGGTCGTTCCACTGCGGACAATTTAGTTGGTCTTATCGACTCTGTCCAGCGCGGCTTTCGAGGGAGAGAGGTCACAATTGCCCTCTTTCTTGATTTGAGAGCTGCGTTTGACAGAGTCAACAAAACCGCACTTCTAGTAAAGGTCCATAAGGCCGGAATTCGAGGTCGACTCGCCAAATTCATCCAAAACTTTTTAGAAAATAGAACTTTTAATGTAAGGTGCGGCAACACATATTCTCCAAATCAAAATCAGGACCACGGTGTCCCACAGGGATCGGTCCTCTCCCCGACCCTATTTTTAATTATGATTAACGACATCTTCAGTAATATTAATAAGATCGACAAAGGTCTCAAATTTTCAATGTACGCTGATGACCTGGCGGTGTGGTTCTCGCACCCGAGTGTCGATCAAGCCAGCAAAACGTTACAACTAGTACTCATTGATATAAAGGTTTGGTGCGACCAATGGGGTCTGGAAATTTCTCCAAGTAAATCTGCATCTCTAATTTTTTCAAAGAAACCTGCATATGTGGAACCCTACATTCCATCAAAATATAACAATCAAATTATCCCTTTTGTCAAATCATTCAAGTATCTGGGAATAACGCTAGACACACGTCTCTCGTTCATCCCACACTTCAATGATTTAGTGCAGAGATGTACGCGACGAATTAATATTATGAAGTCATTGGCTGGTCGAGAGTGGGGCGCAGATCGCGCCACTCTCCTCCAACTATATACTTCCCTGATACGCCCAGTACTGGATTATAACGCATTCTTATTTGATGACATATGTTCCAAACAAATTAAAAAATTGCAAACTGTCCAAAACGCTGCCTTGCGCATCGTGACTGGAGCCTGCCGCACCACCAACACCACAAACTTACACATCGACACTAACATTCCCACACTCTGCCGCCGACGCAAATACACACTACTTAGATTCTACGCCAGAGCAAGTTCACACCCCACACGCCCAACATTCCACATCTTAAATCACCCCGCACCCACTAGACGACAAACACTACTACAAAAACGACACCCGCTTATCAGCCACAGAATCAGACAAACACTCACACTATTCAACATCGCTCACATCACCACAATGCCAACGCCACCACTCACACCTCACTGGCTCGACACAACACCAGACACACACCGCCTCTTCACACACAACAAAAACACAGTCACCGCGTCAGAAACACTCTCACTCTTCCACGAACACAAAGCACAACACAACACATACACATACATATACACAGACGGTTCACGGGGCGAAGGCCGAACCGGTGGTGCATTCTACACAAACACAGTTAGCAATAACTTTAGACTTCCCGACATAAATAGCGTATACACAGCGGAATTGTCAGCCATTTTATTAGCATTAATATATGTCAGAAAAGAAAAACTTAAGGAAGTAGTCATTTGCACAGACTCGTCCGCCTCGCTCACGGCCATTTCCTCGATTAGTGAATGTAAAAACCCGATAGTATTTAAAATCAGACAACTAATCAAGTATTTAAACAGTAAAAACAATAGTATTAAATTCCTCTGGATCCCAGGACACACCGGTATCCCGGGAAACGAGGAAGCCGACAGACTTGCGAAATTGAGCCTAGAATTACCTTCAGTAAACCAACTTCCAAGCCCAGTATCAGACGTGTTAAATTATATTAATTCTCAACTTAGCATACTGCGCCAGAGCGAGTGGGACGCCGCTCCGCACTTTCATCTTTATCCAATCAAGCCAAAAGTCCAACATTTTATATCTAGTCATCAGAATTGTAGAGAGAAGGAGGTAATTTTGGCGCGCCTCCGTCTCGGTCATACAAAAATTACTCATTATTATATTATGGAGAATCTCCCGCCACCAAATTGCCAACATTGCCCAGGTTATCCGCGCTACACAATCAAGCACTTACTTATTACTTGCCCAGTACACAACGATAAACGACAGAACATTATTAATTACACACAACAAAATGGCATCACATTAAATCTCCAAACACTGTTAGGTGATAGTTATCCTGAATTGATAGGTCTCCTCTTAGATTATCTCTACCAAACACGTTTAGCTAATCAAATATAACAGGGGTTTTTGGCCTTGCGCATTTTTGGCCCACCGCGCAGGTTTTTTCCCCTTTGCCTTAGACGCTGGGTTTTTTATTATTCAGGACTTTTCGCCCAGCTAAATACACCCCACAACCAGGTCTCGCCGAGGCGCCGGAGCCAGGGAGACTGGCAACAGTCTCCCGTTGTGGCAATGACGGCACCCCCACGGCTCCATCAACACTGACACTGTTCCAAACTGCACAATAATACTCTGTATTATTCTATATCCAGGTCCAGGCAGGTGGTCGCAGGCATAACCTAACACTTGCTATGACACCCCCACACCTTCATTGCTTGGTCCCTGGTCAGTGCAGGGGCCGGTAGTGCGATTAGGCTCTCGCTCACGGCATCGCACTGACCAACAGACGCTATCACACACACACACCCGAGGTGTTCAATACCTGAGATAGAGGCCAGCTCGTACAACATGACTCCGCGCACGCTTGAGGACCGTGTCGCGGCAGTTGTAGCATACTCGGAGCACCCACACTACCACACTGGATCAGATTTGTCACACCAGATCTGATCTGGAGTGTGCTCCAGGCACCACGACATAGCTCGCTGCACACGGTTCCCGGGAGTGTATATTCTTTTGGGCAGGGAATTGCACCCCCGCGGGACCGGCCGCGGCGAGTTATGTTGAGCACACTCCGAGCACTCACACAACCAGACCAGACCGACCTAGGACCTGTCACCAGCTGGGTGTGTATGTAATAAAAATATGTATGTATGTGTGTCTCGTGTTTTACTTATTTTTGACCTTGAACGAAATACTTAACGTAATGTTAGATATTATATTTACTTTGAACAAATAATTTTTCCGGGTACAAATAAACCGGTTAACGTAATTAGTAACGTAAAATAGCTGCCCTAGTCCCTAGTTTGCTCCGGGTCACATAAACCGGTTAACGTAGTTTTTTGCCTGGCAAATTGCCAGAGGTCATTGCCCCTCCCCGGAAAATGGCTTTAGGCCGTTCCGGGAAGAAGAAAAAAAACGCATTCCTTCGCCAAAAAGTCAAATATCTTCGGCTGGAGAGTCTTTTCAGCCAAGAAAAGTTGCAGATAAGGATTTCTCAACACGGGCTACAAAACTGCTATTTCAGTTCAAAATCCCATGTTGAAGGTGAACTATTTCCTTTAAAGGGAAATTATGGCCTTTTGATTTTGTTAGCAACAATTTCTTAGGCTACCGTTATGGTTTTAAAATTATTTTATTTAAATTTAAGAATTAAATCAAATTATTCCCAAATTCAAAGTTGTAAGTTTGGAAAAAGTACAAAACAAGTACCTTGTGTACTTCATGAAGGTCATTGACAAATTCGTCCTTCCCTACCATTGTTTACATCGAGTGCGGCATTTTTGGAGGCTCTGTGACGTTTCCGATCAAACTGAGCGCTGCTCGGACACACGCTAGTAGCGCTTTCGTTCTCCATGGCAACCAGGCGTCAGCCAATCAAAAGCCAGCAAGGGAATACGTTCTGGCTTTTCATTGGCTCACGCCTGGTTGCCATGGAGAACGAAAGCGCTACTAGCGCTACTAGCGTGCGTTCGAGCAGCGCTCTGATCCGTGAAACAATCCGTGAAGCATCCGTGATGCATGACTGACTATCAGTATAAGTCATGAATAACAACAACATACAAACTATACCAACTCGAATAAAATAAGGGCGGAATGAATTGAACCCCAGGCAAGCTAGTATTCGCAAAGCACTCGGCACTGCGCCACAATAGCAAAAGGTGAGGGAAATGCATATTGGATGCAATATTATTACGTCACAAGTTTCTGAAGTGTCAACTACTATGAAATACAGTGATAAAATACCTGTAATAATGATTAACAAGAAAATTCAAACTTAACAATCATTTGAATAAGTCTTTAATTAGCTTTCAACTCAAAATCAGATATATTTTGCAATGCTACACAAGAATGGCACCAGTGACGTCATTAACAAAGCCTGCTACGGGACTTGGGTATACTAATCAGGAACAACTCGCCACAATGGTTAAAGGAAATAGTTCACCTTCAACATGGGTTTTGAACTGAAATAGCAGTTTTATAGCCCGTGTTGAGAAATCCTTATCTGAAACTTTTCTTGGCTGAAAAGACTCTCCAGACGAAGATATTTGACTTTTTGGCGAAGGCATACGGCGCATATATGATGTACCGTACCGTCTGAAAGTGCCAGCACTGCCATGGAGCATGCGCAGACCAATAACGCACACCATAAAATCAATAATTTACAACCTTCTGTCCTGAATTGGCGCGATGTAGGACCATTTTTAAAAAGAAAAAAAGAAACTGTATTAAAATATAATAAAATCGTGTTCTGAAAAAATTGCCGAAGGTGAACTTTAAAGGAAATAGTTCACCTTCGGAAATTTTTTGAGAACACGATTGTATTATATTTTTAATACAGTTTCTTTTTTCCTTTTTAAAAATGGTCCTACATCCCGCCAATTCAGGACAGAAGGTTGTAAATTATTGATTTTATGGTGTGCGTTATTGGTCTGCGCATGCTCCATGGCAGTGCTGGCACTTTCAGACGGTGCGGTACATCATATATGCGCCGTATTCCTTCGCCAAAAAGTCAAATATCTTCGGCTGGAGAGTCTTTTCAGCCAAGAAAAGTTCCAGATAAGGATTTCTCAACACGGGCTACAAAACTGCTATTTCAGTTCAAAACCCATGTTGAAGGTGAACTATTTCCTTTAAGTGCGCCGAGAAGCATGACAATGACTTTGTAAACAAATCGCCGACGCTAAATAGGTCGCCGTCGATGTGCATCGATGAGCTTCCGATTTAATTGCCAGTTTTGTGTTATTCTTTGTTAGTTTTTTGGGGGAAAATTATTATTTTTCATGATAATATAAAGCATAGTCTTATATACAGCCACAGACAAATTATACAATCCTTCTAATGTTGAAAACAAATGAATCGATTTTCACAAATTGAGGGTCGCAACCACTAACTATGCCGCCGTTGATGTGCATCGATGAGCTTCCGATTTTATTGCCACTTTTTCCAATCGCTGTTAGGTTTAGAAGATCGCCGCGCATATAATCACAACAAGCAGAACGCACAATATATTTTCCAATCCATTGCGTAAAAAAACAATACGGGAAAAGCCCGCAGTTTGATGAGGACCAAAAGTGCTTGCAAGTACCGGTCGTTAAAAGTGTGGAACGCTTATCAACTTTAACTTGAAATATCTTTCGGTAGGAAAGTTTTCATGCAAAATGTGATGAATTTACAATATATTTTGGTCTCGTCTGGCGATTTCAAGTGCTAACTCCATTTTTTGTGGAAAAAGGTCATTATTTTCCTTTAAAACAAATGTTTATTATACTGCTTTCAATACACTTCAATTTTGCAAACACCCTTGATTGTTTACGCCAGCAACGCAAACTGCGCCGGCGTAAACAACTCCGTCGGCACTTGGTGAAACGGACTCATTTACGGTGCGTAGCTTTTGATGGCGAAACTCACGCATTTCGTAAGTTACGCCAAAAGCTTTATGAAACGAGGCCCTGTGCGTATCACCCTTCTACAATGAATGCAGTAGTTTAACGCGAGTATGTATATGCTGTTATTGTAATGCACGTGCAATTATCATGCAGAAAGCAATTGCTTCATCCTGCGTGAATCCACCATGCTGCAAAACTAATCAAAACACTGATAAAATGACATCCATTGTGTCCCGTGCATTGACAAGAATAACAGCCTCACAGCCATTTTACTGAAGACTCTGTTACGTAGGTAACTGTATACAGCATCGGGATATTTGTATAATAGCATTCATTCACTTAAGAATAGCCATCGAAAAAACAAGGCTATAATGATATCAGTTAAATTAAAACAAGGATTTATGCTGGTATCTTCACGCATTTCGGAAACCATATGGCAGCTCAGGCACATGCGGAACTTTATATACTTTTGGGGTTGTAGCTACAACTGCATCCTCAAAAACTGCAACCCCAATCATTAATATTACAACCCCAACATTGCCAGTGAATGCCTACCCAAGTAAATCAATACAGTAAATGATACGCAAAACTAAAGGATTTTTCCTCAAAGGAATTTTCAATAACAATCATAACAAAACAATTAATAAATATATAAACACAGAAAAGGACAAACTTTAAAATGTTAGTAAAGTTTGTCATAATTTAACATTTAAAATCCAACAATAGGTAGTACAACATGTTATCCCGAAATTACTGAGAAAGACTATGTAGGTACCCAGGGGTGTAGGGTCATATTCAGTTGGGTCATAAACACTATAGAACAACACTACCTACTGACAAACGGGTAACAATTTTGTCAATTTCAGACACCCACAAAATGGCAATCTATAGGTGTTAACATAAAAACATGAGCAAAACAAGATTGAGTGTAGCATATTTTACATTGGGCTTAGTTCTGGATAGGTCACACATTTAACATTAGAGTGCACCCTTACGCGGTTGGCAAAAGTTATATTACATTTTGAGCTAAAATATGCTGGTGAAATTGACACTTAATGAAGAACTTGAACAATATTATACATATTTTGGTGTGTAAAAGACGTGAAGGCATACCAATCATCCTGAGCTGGAAAAAGACCACAAATAATCATAGAACCAAATCATGAGTTTAAATTTAGGATTAATTTACCACAACCTTCAATTTTTAGCCAGACAAACATTATTTTCACAAGATATACCTGGTCATGGTGTTGAAAAGTAGAGGGCCACATCAGTAAAAGTCATTTTAAAAGAGAATAGCCTAATCCAACATCAATCAAACAAAAACGCATGTGAAAACAGCATAAATATTGAAAGCAGTATACAAGGGCAAAATAAATGTACATATTTGACATAGCTGCGTCATATTTGTATCTTTTATTCAGCTACGTCAAATTAGCAGTAGATTGATATTGCTCAGTAGTATCAATCTATTGGGCAATCTAAAATTTGGGGCACGTAGCCTCAGAATTTCTTGAAACTTGGCAGGTACGTGCTCCTTGCCACGCTGAACACGAAAAATCTGAAATTAGTCTAGAACGCGGGCTACTTTCAGAGTTATATCGTTTTAGAGATCTACAGTTTTTAGTCCCGTCGCCTCAGAATCGCCTGAAACTTGGCAGGTAGGCCCTCCTTGCCACGCTGAACACGAAAAACGTAAGATTAGCCTGGAACACGGGGTACTTTCAGAGTTATATATTTGTTTAAGTTTTGAATGTCTGTCTTCCTTTATTTTGAAACGACTGCGCAGGAATTGGAAGCTTTCCGCGTCAAGTTAGCCAGATATTCAACTGACAGACATTCAAAACTTAAAACGTTATTACTTTAAAAGTAGCCCGTATTCCAGGATAAATTTACGTTTTCGTGTTTAGCGTGGCAAGGAGGACCCACCTGTCAAGTTTCAGGCAATTTTTAGGCGACGGGCCTCACAATTATAGATTGGGCAATATCAATCAGCTCCTAATTTTACGTACGTCTTTTATTATTCCTAAAAGGCAGGGTATTAACCCTCGCCCTACGGGGGGGGGGCCTGACAGAACCCTGAGGGTTTTCTTGAATAACTTTTTACACATGCAATGCATCTTGCTGAAATTTTTGGTAGTTGAGTTTTACATCAATTATACGTAGGCTGTAAAACTTTAATTGAAATTGGTTGAGTAGTTTTGGAGATAATCATGTTTTGATGACGTCATGTTGGTAAAAAATGTAAAATATTTGCAAAATCGTAGAAAACAGAGTTTTGAAACAAATTGCAAACGCAATTCACCAAAGATACAAAATAGCATTCTCTTTAAAATGGCGATCTCGGATTTTTAAAATTTTGGGGTTTTGACCCCTAATTGTTTTTTTTTTAAATCCCCACAAAATCAAAATTTTCAAAGATATTATAAAAACCGGAATTCATGTGAGAGTAGTGAGTATGGACAATACCCATACCAAATTTCAAAGCAATATCTTCATTTTTGACTGAGTGATAGCTCTCTAAGTATAAGAAACTGATAACGTCATGTTTTATATTTTTTTACTTTTTTTTGACAAGATACGAACAAATAATTACCTTTTTTGTATTTCTGAGCCAAAACTGGTCTAGGAACATGCCTTTTTATTTACATCTATCAATTTCTAATTTTGAGGTTTTCTGCATGGCAAAATCTCTGTTCCGGACGTGGTAAGTCCGAGGTCATTCACTTGACCTGGAAGGTCACCCGTTGACCTGAAACCTAAAATTCGCATACTGTTAGATTTCTCTCATGACAGGCAACATGCTGGTTCTTACCGCATTGTTCAAAGTTACTTGGTTTGGAAGTTAACAGGGGGCCTGTCAGACCCCCCCCCCCCCCTCCCCCGTAGGGCGAAAGTGAAAAAAGCTCCCGTAGGGAGAGGATTAATCCATCACCGAAATGACCACTTTCTCATTGACTTCCATGTTAAAGCATCACCATTTATTTATCAAGCTTGTATCCTAACCTAACCTAACCTCACCTCACCTCACCTAACCTCACCTCACCTCACCTCACCTCACCTCACCTCACCTCACCTCACCTCACCTCACCTCACCTCACCTCACCTCACCTCACCTCACCTAACCCTTGGAGCCAGTTTACATATTTTTAAAGAAGTCCATCGGCCGAAGCCCGAAATCCTCAATATGTTGTGACGTTTTGGTGATTTTAAATCATTTACGGTGATAAAGTTAGTTATTCGGTGATGGGATTAATGTATTGCCTTACTAAAATAATGCTGTTTGGTTCTCGCCTAATTTGTTTGCCTTGTGCATGGGTGGAGAATCCTATAGGGCAGCCCCGGCTGCGGCCGGGGCAACCTCAAAGTTGCCTCGGCGGGGCCGGGGCAGCCATTTTTGAGAGACCTTTTTTGCAAGACCTTAGTGATTATTTAAAAAGAATAAAGAAACGCAAATATAATCCTAGCATAAAAATGCATACTTGGTACGACTATCTGCGCAAAAATATGGGTAAAATTGCGCTTTCGGTGCGCTTTCGAAATGGGGGGGTAGTCAAAGGAGGCTGAGCCTTGCCAACTTTGTCTTAGTGAACACCTCGGGCAGGTCAGAAAACTTATATTTTCGGGGGAGGCACAGTTGGGGTCGCTATCTCCGGTCTAAAAGAGGCATATTGTCCGATCTAAAGGGGTGCCGCCGGCACTCACGATTCAAGGGGCGCCACCTGCACTCGAGAGTGGCACCTTCGGTGTCCAGACGCCCAGGAGAGGCGCCCTCAATCGTGATTCCCCCCGCATGTCCATGAAGTTAGCGACGGATTCGGATTCGAATTCAGCGTCGAGTAGCGATTCGCTCCACAATGTGGTGACAGGTCAATTGGGGCACGCTGATCACAAAATGGCATTCATTTTGACATTCACGGTAATCTTAGCCGAAGTTATTGTCCGATCGCCAACATAATGGTCTCATTCGATTACTCGGGTCAGTATATAGCCGTAGCCTTCGCAACCACACACGTAGCAAATGACATTGGCCCTCAATTTCAAGATCAATGGCGATTGGATGATAACTTCGGGTCGTTTTTAGTCCTTTGACCTTGAAATTGAGGGTCAAGGTCATTTTCCACGAGTGAGGTTGCAAAGGTTACGGCAGATACTGACCCGAGGAATCTAATGAGACCATTATTTTGGCAATCGGCTTCTAACTTCGGGTCGTTTTGAGCCGCCCCGTCATATGGCCTTGAAAATGAGGGTCAATGTCATTTGCCACGAGTGAGTTTGCGAAGGCTGTGGACGGGGTGTTGCGAAGGACGGGGTGGCTGTGATATTAACCCCAGGAATCGAATGAGACCATTATTTTGGCGATCGGACAATAACTTCGGGTTATTTGTCCTTTGACCTTGAAAATGAGGGTCAAGGTCATTTGCCTCCAGTGAGGTTTCGAAAGCTGCGCCTAGATATTGGCTCGAGGAATAGAATGATACCATTATTTTGTTTTGCGATCGGACAATAACTTCGGGTCGTTTTGAGCCACCCCGTCCTTTGACCTTGAAGATGATTTTGAAGATGACCTTGAATGTCAAAATGAATGTCATTTGCGTGATCAGCGTGCCCCAATTAAACTGTTCCCACATTTTGAAGCAAATCGCTACTCGACGCTGAATTCGAATCCGATTCCGTCACTAACTTCACGGACCGCCACGTGCCACGTGCCCCCTAGGGCCCCTTGGTTGCGCCCCTGTCCTCGGCCGGGGCAACTTTGAAAACAATTATCCACCCATGGCCTTGTGAGTTGTGGGAAATATCAAATATGTTATAAGTATTTTTATATCTCACTGTAATATATAGAAGGACCGGACCTGGACCATCACCAGGAGGAGGTGCCTTTCTTGCAAGAAATGGCTAGTTGCTGAATCACACCATTTATGTACAACCTTAATATTGATATTGGCTGATTATTGTTGTGTGAGCTACCATGAGGTAGTCTTTGCCTACTTTGACCCAACATGATACTTTCAATTTGTTTAAGATTGCACACCTCGCTGTTGCTAAAATACGTCAGTAATGAGGTAATACAACCTATGTTCATTCTAAGGTGTTAAACTTCAATTTTGCACATACTTCGTGTTTATCATTAGTCGCTTTTACTACCGTCGCCGACCCAATTACAACCCCAACGAAAAACAAAAAGTTCCGCCTCTGAGCTCAGGGTCGGGTTTTACTTTAACTATCGTAGTATTGACCCGATACTTTGTCGACTCCTTAACCCTGCCTCTGCCTAATCAATCTGGCAATGGTTCCAACTGGCTTCGTGGAGGAGAGGCGTAATAAAACTTGCATCGACTGATTTGAAAGGTCTGCTGAGGTCAATAGGTTGCTGCGGTGTTGCGCAGAAAAACTCTTAAAACTCGTCTAATTGGCCGTCCAGTTAATTGAATCGAGTTCTATAAAAGTCGGTAAAGTGCAGCCGACAGCCACAGTTTGAAGCGGCTGGTAGTGACGTTCACTCGTTCTGACGGATGGGAAGGTGGCTGCACCACTTGCATCACTAGTTCGCCATCAGCAGGGTAAATTGTATCACCATTACCTCGTGTTTCTAGAAGATTCATAAGAAGTTCATTAAAGGGAAATAATGACCTTTTTCCACTAAAATGAAGTTAGCACTTGAAATCGCCAGACGAGATCAAAATATATTGTAAATTCATCACATTTTGCATGAAAACTTTCCTACCGAAAGATATTTCAAGTTAAAGTTGATAAGCGTTCCACACTTTTAACGACCGGTACTTGCACTATTTCTGACCTTTTGTCAAGTACTTTTGGTCCTCATCAAACTGCGGGCTTTTCCCGTATTATTTTTTTACGCAATGGAGTGGAAAATATATTGTGCGTTCTGCTTGTTGTGATTATATGCCCGGCGATCTTCTAAAACTAACAGCGATTGGAAAAAGTGGCAATAAAATCGGAAGCTCATCGATGCACATCCACGCGGCATAGTTAGTGGTTGCGACCCTCAATTTTTGCAATTCGATTCATTTGTTTTCAACATTAGGAGTTGTGTATAGTTTGTCTGTGGCTGTATATAACACTATGCTTTATTTTATCATGAAAAATAATAATTTTTCCCAAAAAAACTAACGAACAATAACACAAAACTGGCAATTAAATCAGAAGCTCATCGATGCACATCGACGGTGACCTATTTAGCGTCGGCGATTTGTTTACAAAGTCATTGTCATGCTTCTCGGCGCACTTAACCATCTCGGCGCACTTGGCGAGTTGTTCCTGATTAGTATACCCAAGTCCCGTAGCAGGCTTGGTTAATGACGTCATTGGTGCCATTCTTGTGTAGCATTGCAAAATATATCTGATTTCGAGTTGAAAGCTAATTAAAGACTTATTCAAATGATTGTTTTTAAGTTTGAATTTTCTTGTTAATCATTATTAAAGGTATTTTATCACTGTATTTCATAGTAGTTGACACTTCAGAAACTTGTGACGTAATAATATTGTATCCAATATGCATTTCCCTCACCTTTTGCCATTGTGGCGCAGTGCCGAGTGCTTTGCGAATACTAGCTTGCCTGGGGTTCAATTCATTCCGCTCTTATTTTATTCGAGTTGGTATAGTTTGCATGTTGTTGTTATTCATGACTTTTACTGATAGTCAGTCATGCATCACGGATGCTTCACGGATTGCTTCACGGATCAGAGCGCTGCTCGAACGCACGCTAGTAGCGCTTTCGTTCTCCATGGCAACCAGGCGTGAGCCAATGAAAAGCCAGAACGTATTCCCTTTCTGGCTTTTGATTGGCTGACGCCTGGTTGCCATGGAGAACGAAAGCGCTAGCGGGTGTCCGAGCAGCGCTCAGTTTGATCGGAAATGTCACAGAGGCTCCACAAATGCCGCACTCGATGTTAACAATGGTAGGGAAGGACGAATTTGTCAATGACCTTCATGATGTACACAAGGTACTTGTTTTGTATTTCTTCCAAACTTACAACTTTGAATTTGGGAATAATTTTATTTAATTCTTAAATTTAAATAAAATAATTTTAAAAATATAACGGGAGCCTAAGAAATTGTTGCTAACAAAATAAAAAGGTCATTATTTCCCTTTAAGAGATCCCATGCCTTTTTGGAATTAGTTGGTCCTCCTTATCAGGCAATTAAAGATGCTTCATTTTTCAGCTCACCTAATTACATTCCGCATGTGTAGCGCTTTCCGTACGCTAAGCAGTAATGAACATGCGTCTGGCATTTGCATTCGATGCTATCACCGCACAGCAATTAGCCAAAGTGAAATCATGCGTTGCTGCTTCGAGTGGTAACTTGTTATGCATCGGCTCATTACCAGGATTCGGGCATGGGGCCCTGGGTTTCTGCGTGTCCCAGCCAGTCTGGGGTGAGTCGCCGCCGAGGAGGCAGCAGGGTGGCGGGTGCCTTCAGCCGTCAACAGTGGCGGGGAGGGTGCCTGTGTGAGTTGTAGGTGGGTGAGTAGGTGCCTGAGGCTCGGCGGTGGTTTCGCTCCAGTGAAGGACGCGGGACGCCGCTGGGGGTGAAGGTAGGCGGTGTTCAGTGTCAGCAGTGGCGGGGAGGGTACCTGTGTGAGTTGTAGGTGGGTGAGTAGGTGCCTGAGGCTCGGCGGTGGTTTCGCTCCAGTGAAGGACGCGGGACGCCGCTGAGGGTGAAGGTATAGGCGGTGTTCAGTGTCAGCAGTGGCGGGGAGGGTGCCTGTGTGAGTTGTAGGTGGGTGAGTAGGTGCCTGAGGCTCGGCGGTGGTTTCGCTCCAGTGAAGGACGCGGGACGCCGCTGAGGGTGAAGGTATAGGCGGTGTTCAGTGTCAGCAGTGGCGGGGAGGGTGCCTGTGTGAGTTGTAGGTGGGTGAGTAGGCGCCTGAGGCTCGGCGGTGGTTTCGCTCCAGTGAAGGACGCGGGACGCCGCTGAGGGTGAAGGTATAGGCGGTGTTCAGTGTCAGCAGTGGCGGGGAGGGTGCCTGTGTGAGTTGTAGCTGGGTGAGTAGGTGCCTGAGGCTCGGCGGTGGTTTCGCTCCAGTGAAGGACGTGGGACGCCGCTGAGGGTGAAGGTAGGCGGTGTTCAGTGTCAGCAGTGGCGGGGAGGGTACCTGTGTGAGTTGTAGGTGGGTGAGTAGGTGCCTGAGGCTCGGCGGTGGTTTCGCTCCAGTGAAGGACGCGGGACGCAGCTGAGGGTGAAGGTATAGGCGGTGTTCAGTGTCAGCAGTGGCGGGGAGGGTACCTGTGTGAGTTGTAGGTGGGTGAGCCTGAGGCTCGGCGGTGGTTTCGCTCCAGTGAAGGACGCGGGACGCAGCTGGGGGTGAAGGTATAGGCGGTGTTCAGTGTCAGCGGTGGCGGGGAGGGTGCCTGTGTGAGTTGTAGGTGGGTGAGTAGGTGCCTGAGGCTCGGCGGTGGTTTCGCTCCAGTGAAGGACGCGGGACGCAGCTGAGGGTGAAGGTAGACGGTGTTCAGCGTCAGCGTTAAAGACCATTAGCGACCGTCCATTAATTACCATTAGAGACCATTAGCGGCCTGATAGTTCTGTGTGATCGTGGGTTTTTTTATTCACAATTATTAGCATTTGCCTTAGCTGGTGTGATTTTTTTTTTAACGAACTAGATGATTCGTCTGGTATTTTGTTCTAATTATATTGAAAACTGTGGTTTTCAGAATATAGATCATCGTTAACTGATATTTTTGTGAGACTGCCCAGACTGGCTAATAGGCTCGTAGAGAAATGTTCCACAGTGGACCTGTTCTCAGACACTCTCCCATCATTTCGTGGCAAAGTAAGGTCATATGTCGCTTGATTGTAAGTAGGTAGTCTATACGCGCTATGTACCTTGTATTTGTCACCGGTGTCGAAATGTGATAGGTATTGCTGTGTGTAACTATTTTTACTTTTTATTTCTATTTAATCTTATATTCGTTTTCATTTTTACCTTTGTCTTCATTTTTGCTATTTTATCTTCACTATTTCATCACATATTTCGTATTTCGTATTTTATTCTTATAGTGTAAATCCATTTGTGTCATTCAACAGCTTTTAACCATCGCTTTTGTATTATTATAGAGGATCTTTTAGGTGATCTTTTGTATTATTATAGGTATATATGGTTATAGGTGAGGGATGTAATGTGATCTTTTAAGTATGTGAATGCGTGTGGTTTTATCTGTGTGACTTCGCCCATAAATGGTTCACCCCGTCGGCGATGATGTTAAATAAATAAATAAAATAAATAAATAACGAATTCATTAAAAATGGCAAATAAGGAAGAGACTACAATTTAACAAATTTGGTTAGAACCTTACAATCTGATAAATCTCTGAGGTCAGGGTCCGCGCTAAGCAGAGCATGTTGCGCGCAGACCTTGAACGTGCCATCCGATAGCGCCGCGCAGGCCTTGAACGTGCCATCCGATAGCGCCGCGCAGGCCTTGAACGTGCCATCCGATAGCGCCGCGCAGGCCTTGAACGTACCATCCGATAGCGCAATATCTGGTCACCGGCAGAATTTGATGAAGTTTTACATGGCCACAGTCCATACATTATAGGTAGTTGGACTCGGCCCGCTGGGCCATGTATGTTTGGAATTTATAACATTTTAAACAATTTATGCTTAAAATATAATCAATTACGAGATGTTAGCTGTTTAACCCGCGAGTTACTGGGGTATATTTCATAACGCGACTTACTGGGGTATATTTCATAACGCGACTTACTGGGGGGGCTATTTTTAGCCCCCCTCTGATCTCCGGAACTACTGGACCGAATGTAAAAAATCAAACGGCATTCGATAGCCCTGTGAAATTTATCGAGGGAAACATAATTTTGTTGACCTCGGGGTCACCGATAACGTCACAGGTCAGGTCAAGTACAAAATGTTTGACCGTGTCAAAAGGTCTCGATGGATGGAATTGTCGCGCAAAATTGCGATATTAAACGCATAAACTGTCGATAAGTCGGTATCATTCGTGTGTCTGACACTTCTAAGTACCTTTCTAAGCTGTTTATAACCTTGGGTCAGGTCAAGGTCATCCGAGGTCACGAGGTCAAACTGCAGATTACGGTCATTATGCGTTGTAACACATGTTTATGGGTTTTTTTTCGTATAGAACGCGAAAAATGACCTTAGAACATTGTTTGTTCCATATAAATATAAGTAAAAAGCAATAATGGAAATGCGTTTTTTATGCATAGTAATGCTGTGAGAAGTGGTCGATTTTTGTCATTTAAAGGTGATAACTCGGTCATTTTTAAAGATATCGACTTTAAATTTGGTACACATATTCACCGCATACGTCTCGATCACATATATTCCGGTTTTGGGATAATTTTGATTTTTTCTTGAAAATTTTGTAAAAACAAAAAAAAAATGTATTTGGATTTCTCAAAATTTTGAATTTCGAAAAAACTCAAAAATTCGAGATAGCAGTTTGATAGCCTGGTCTATTGTTAGTAATTTGATTTATAACAATTTAGTTTATCTCAAATATCGTACCTTTGACAGCGTTTTCCGCAAACCATTATTTTGCAACAAAAACCGAAGAACATGACGTCACTCTGACGTCATTCCCGGTTGACCTATCATAGCCTCATATTTTTCCGCTTGCCAACATGTGTAGAATTGATGTGAGAGAAGGTACTGCAAGTTTGGTGACGATACCAGTGTTCGTTTAGGAGTTAGTGCAAAATAACGGGAGGGGGGGCAAAAAATAGCCCCCCCCCCCCCCAGTAACTCGCGGGTTAATTAGAATCACGTTTCATTAATGGAACACTATTAATTGTTAAAAGGTACAAACATTCGCTGAATAAATAACAACTCGTGAACAAGATTCTAAGAGTTTTAAGTATGGCAAGGGCGCCGCCACCTAATCAGGCAGTTGGGTGTGGGGGGGGGGTGGCAGTGGCGGATCTACGGTTGGGCAAAATGGGCAATTTCCCCCCCCCCCCCAACGAAAAATCGGTAGGCAAACGCAAGTCCCCCCCCCCCCACACACACAAAAAAACGAAAAATAACGACATGAAAATCCCGAAACATCTTGAATCTGAGTAAAATGGTTATTTGTGTTTAAAAAATTCAGACAATACATACTGAAATGTTTCATGTCTAGCAGCTCTATTGTTGCAGTGAATATATTAATGTGATAAAAAATAATTTTTCGAAACTACGAAAATTTTGGAATTTTTACATGTGATCTTAGACCTCAGATCACGTGATTTTATGTGGCCATTTAAAATTCGGATTTTTTTCTTGCCAGAGTCGATTTCGATACATTGGCCTTCGATGGTAAGAAAATTGGACATAGGTTTTGCCTCTGAATATTTATTTATATTTTTTTATTTGGAAAAATCATGATCACCTCATTTTTTGAAAAATCATTTTTGGATGATCGGTATTACACTTACAGGATTTCATAAGGTCATGTATATCTACAATTAGTTTATCTTGGATTTTGTATATCAGCGACCTAAGGTCGGGTCAATTTCGTGACCTCCCCATTATAAGTCTTTGGTAATAACTTAACACATAATTATTTTGCTAGAGAGCAGGGGTATGGTTTTATAAAAATGATTGTGGGTGCCCAAATTGAAACTCCTTGTACTTGTAACTCCTCCCCTACTCCCGCTCCAGCAGCAAAACAAAATATTGACGCTTTCATGCGTTTACTTCTTGCTGTTAACTGCACAGCACGTTGGTCGACTGGAAAACGGAAACAGCCATAACTGCCTGCAGTTAACGTGAAGATTGCTTTAGTCCCAAAATATTGTAACGCACTATCGCAGAATCGCAGAACCATTGTCACACACAGAAGTAGCAAGTGGACAGTTGACTACAATGTGCAAACGGCATTGTGCCAATGTGCCATGCAAAAAATGTAACAAAGGCATTTTCCGTCGGACACCTGTTTTGGCGAACTGAAGACGAATGGTAGCAAAAATATTAAAGTGAGGTATTTACTTGTATTTTTACATTTTTAAACTATTAATCTGAGGTAAAATTGAGGACACCTTAGCGCTTACATTTTTCAAGAGCTTTCGATTTCTTTTTCCCGTTTGTTCCTAGCTATCATAGATCCCGAGATATTTTGGGGGCTTCTGGAGCAATCACCTTTTCTTGGAAAAAAAATACCTTGAATGACCTGAATATTGACCTGAGCAAAAAATTCCCGAAGTAACTTCGAATATCCTTGTTTAGATCTTTCGAACGCTTTTTTCCGCGTCTTTCTAGCCCTTTCAGTTTACGAGTTAGTGGGGGTCATTTTGACCCCCACCACCAAGGCGAAGTTGTCTCAGGCCTCCGGGGCGCGGGTTAAAACCCGCGCCGTGCCGGGGGTGTTTAGACCCCCCCCCCCCCCCCCCCCCCCCCCTCCCCCCTCAGGTTTTTCAAAGATAGCGCAAAGATAGCTAAAAACGGCGGCGCGCAGCGCCGCCGTTTTTGGCACAGCTGTTCGGGCATCAATTGCACACATTATGTTGAGAAAAAAAATAATCGGTTCTTCTCAGATCAGATCACCAGACCAGGTCACGTGACCCCACCTCCAAAAAAAACTTGTGGTCGTACCACAGTCACAGTTTTGGATGATCGGTTTTACACTTACAGGATTTCATAAGGTCATATATATCTACATTAGTTTATCTTGGATTTTTTTATATCAACGTCCTAAGGTCGGGTCAATTTCGTGACCTCCCCATTATAAGTCAATGGGGAAATATTCAAATGCTTGCTATTCCAAGGATACGCAAGATATCAGTCTAATCATTCTGGATCATGTTATTATAAGCCATTCTTGATGATATAGCTGCCATTTTTGTTCAGTGACCCCTACAGGGTCAACCGAGGTCATCCGAGGTCATCAACAGTTGTGTGTCAATAACTCTCGACATAATGAGGATAGAGAAATGAAGCTGACACCAATGTGTTTGTCTCGTCGAGGCACGTCTTCTCATATGCAACGTGATCTACTTCGGTCCCCAATTGACCTTGACCTGAAGCCAAATTTTTAAGTTGAACTAACCTGGTCAACACTAATATAAATCGAAGCGCCTCGACGAGACAAATACGATGGCATCTAAATTATTTCCTTGTCTTTATTACGTACAAAGGTATTAGTGAAAACTGTTCTGTAAAAAAATCGCCTTTTTGACATTTGATGAGCTATGGAGCCTAAACTAACTATGAGGACACCTTATCGATTGCAAGTTGCAAGAGCTTGTCATTGCTCTTTTCCGTTTGTTCCTAGCTATCATAGCTCCTGTGATATCTGGGGGTTTCTGGAGCGAAGTCCTAAAACTGTAAAATTTGACCTTTGATGACCTCTGGTGCAGGCACGTAGCCAAGGGGAGGGCGGCGGGGCGGCTGTCCTCCCCCCCCCCCCCCCCCCCAGGGGCAGGGTACCCAAAATTCCCCCCAGTCGAAAATCCTGGGGGGCAAAGGGTAGTTTTGCCCCTCCCCCCACAGATTTTAGCCTGCTCAATCTGGGGGCAACATGACCCTTCCCGTCCCCAGGATTTTCATTTGAGGGGGATTTTGGGTACCCTACGCCCCGCAATCCGCCGCCCCTGCCCCTGAGCATGTCGGCAGGGCGACAAAGCAGCCAGTGCAGGCTCTGGCCAGTTCGGAAGGACCTCTGAACAGGCCGAATGGGCCCCTTGACACACAAGAGGGGCTTCTTGGAAGGTCAGAGGAGTCTCTGGTGAGACCGGAAGGGTCAAAGCACGTAGAGATCCCAGATGAAGATTAAATACAAAGAGGACTTACTCCACAATACAAAAATATTAAAAGCGGAGCTTTCGGGTATATTGTAACACCCTTCGTCAGGGTGCTACAATATACCCTAAAGATCCGATTTGATTTTTCCTGTAGAGTAAGCCCTCTTTGTATTATATATATATATATCACCGACCCCACATCATGTCTTTTCGCTTCGCGGATCCCAGATGAGTCCCTAAACAGGTCGGAAGGGCGTAGAAAAGGTCAGAGGGGCCCCTAGACGATCTGAAGGGACCTTGGGCCTTTCAACAGTAAGAATTCAGTTGTATAGGGAATAAGACTCAAAATTTTCGCACCGCTCCGTGGCGCAATTTAACTACAAATTAAATTATATGCGGGTTAGGAAAACAAATCGGTCAGTTTATCGGCGCATGTATGTGTTATATTGCTACTTTCCTATAATATTGGCCAAAATAGTTCACTTTAGCACTTTTTCCCCGCACTTTTAAACGCACAATATAGCAATTTTAGAGGTCCGCACCGTACGCAATGCGAAGCATTGATAAGAAAGCAACCCAGGGCATAAAACTCAAAATTTTCGCGCCGCTCCGCGGCGCAATGTGTTTAAGAGTTCCAGGTCTTGAGCTTAACAAATATTGCAAGTTGGTAATTGGTATAGCTGATTCCAAATTGGTGTCGCTGGTTCCAAAGTTGATATGGCAGTTTGCTAACTCCAGCTCCTAAACGTTGGTATGGCCCATGCCATACCTGCCATACTGCATTTTCCAGCCTTGTAACGTGCTTTTGCATGCGTTTTTTTTGGGGGGGGGAGGGGGGCCTTTCAACGCTTGGGAAGGGGCCCTTTCAACGCTCGGGAAGGTGCCCTTTCGAGGCGCCGCCCCCCCCCCCCCCCCCCCTGGACGAAATCCTGGCTACGTGCCTGCTCTGGTGACCTCAATATTGGCTTTAGGAAAACAAATATTCAATACTTTCTAATGTGCTTGTTTAGAGCTTTCGAACGTCTTCCTCAGCGTCTTTCTAGCTCTTTTAGTTTTCGAGTTAGAGGGGGGGGGGGTGTCTAACTAAAATCTAAATCTTGATTGTGGGTGCCGAAGGACTATTGTGGATGCCCATTTCAACTTTGTGGGTGCCCTGGTACCCACAAAGTTGAATTGTATACGGCATTATATGTGTCTCGTTGAGCTGCATTCAATGATGCATAGCATGACCCCAGCAGGTCACTCCGTGACCTTGAGATTGATTTCCCAAATGACCTGGCTTGATTATACGATAGATAATTTGCTGGAATTTTCGATTTATTTGGCAAAGTTGAACTTTTTATCTCTGGAAAACACTTTTAGCTATTTGTATAACATTCTCAGTCTGGAAATAGGAATTATAAAATGTGATGTCTTGAGGACCCACATACGCCTCTATCGGCGAAATATTGAATTATTTAATTATGTGATCTTGATCACTGAGCGAAATATGTTGTCACCATAAGCGTACACAAGGGGGGGGGCAAACGGGGCAATTGCCCCCCCCCCCCCCCCTGAAGCTATGTACGTGCCCCCTTTGGTAACACAAAATGAATGTCTTTTTAGAGAAAAATGGTGAAAATATGCCCTTTTAAAAATATAGCGGTCAAATCCGGTGAGTTTTTTTTTTGGGTGGGGTACTTTATGCCCCCCTTAGCAAAAATGTCCCCCTCCTGGAGCGAATCCTGGATACACTACTGGTTGTCACGTGATTCAAAGAGCGCGTACCCTCCTATTCCACCTAAGACAAATCACGAATTTTAACTGCGTACATAACGAAATCACGTGACCTGACCTGAGGTCACATGTCAAAATTTCGACACTTTTCCATTCCAGTTCTAAAACAAAATTACATTAAATTAATTTGCGGTTAATGGCTATTCTATTCTGATGATACATAGGTTTATACACAGATAACAGGAGACCTGGATTTGAGACGAAATATTCGGCCTCTTATTTTAAACATAGCAGTGAACGACGGTGCTGGACTCGCCTTTTCACGAACCGAGACATACAAGTGTATCAGCTTAACAGCTCCGTTTTAAATTTAGGCTCAAAATAAGAGGCCGAAAATTTCGTGTTAAATCCAGGTCTCTTGTTATCTGTGATTTATATAATTCGAATTATGTATATGGGAGATATCGCCCGAATAAAATTAAAACTTTGGGCGACATTAAAGAGATGCCTGAGGCTATAACTCTAAAACCGTTCAACAGACGTGGCTGAAATAAATTATTACAGCGTGAATCTACAGCCCAGATGACCCCCAACACCTAGTTCAATCGAAATACGAGAGGTAGGACGTTATGGCTTGGTCGATCCGACGTGGGCTGCCCCGGGGGCCTCTGGTCACGTCCCTTGAAGTCACAGAGTGACTACAAGGCTGATGTTATATATCATTGAAAACAAGTCGACGAGATAAGTATAATGCCGTTTATTTGAGCTCTCTAGCATAATTACGTGCAAAGTTATTACCAAAAACGTGCTGTGCTGGTGACCATTATTTTTCCAAATACAAAAATATTCATACAATATTTAGAGAAGAAAAACTATGACAATTTTTTAAACATCGAAAGCTTATGTATATATGTCGATTCTGGCATAGACAAAATTCCGAATTTGAAATGAACACATTATAAAATCACGTGATTTGTCCTGAGATCACGCGTTGAAATTCCCAAATTTTATAATTTTCTAAAAATGATTACATTATAATAATTTATTGGTACTGATGATTCTGATTATATATAGCATTATATGACTCGCATGATTTAGATGGGAGATATTCCCCGCTGAAAATTATAGTTTTGCTTGACATTACAAAGTTGCCCGAGGCTGTAACTCGAAAACCATTTGACAGACGGGGCTGAAAAGTTCACAGCGTGAATATACAGCCCAGATAACCTCTACCACGTAGTTTTATCGAAAAATGAGATTTAGGGTGTTATTTCGAGATATTTTGGTCGATCTGTCTTGGAACGCCCCAATTGCCCCCCCCCCCCCCTCCAACAAAAAAATCGGTAGGCAAACGCATGTTTTGTCCCGTCCCCAAACCGTTCCGGGAGGTTGTGATTTTTTATCCGGGAAGGTGTAATTTATCCCTCTCCCCCGCTCTACTACTTTTCGCGCGCTGACGACCGGATGCCGCCACCGCCCCCCCCCCCCCCCCCCCCCCACACACACACACACACTCCGCTCAACGAATATTTGCGCTGACGACCCGACGCCACCCCCCCCCCCCCCCCCCGGTAAATAATTTTTCGCTGACGAAACGGAACTTAATCCCCCCAACTCGAAACCTAGATCCGCCACTGCGGGGGGGGGGAGACAGAGACATTCTGAAGTCGATTCTTTCCATGCAACGCCCTAGGCCTAATGTTAAAATCCGAAAATGTTGGGGGACGTGTCCCCCCGTCCCCCCGTCTCCGGAGCCCATGGAATATGGTGAGAATCAAGCATAGCACAAACATAGATACGATAAGGACCGTTCAAATTATTTGCGACATCGCGTGGATGCCACCTGAAGTGTTATAGATCTGCCCTCGTTTTATTATGTGTACCCTTATAAAAAGTAACTTATATTTGGCGAAATTGAATTGCTTCTATTATTAGTAACTCATCGCCTTGCAATAACAAGACGGTACACGATTATTTAGTCCGTTTGATACAAAAATGGCATTCAAGCCCATAGGCGTAGGAGCAGGGGGGCAGGGGGGCAGCCGCGCCCCCCCCCCCCCCCCCCCCCCCCTAACTCATCGCCTTGCAATAACAAGACGGTACACGATTATTTAGTCCGTTTGATACAAAAATGGCATTCAAGCCCATAGGCGTAGGAGCAGGGGGGCAGGGGGGCAGCCGCCCCCCCCCCCCCCCCCTAACTCATCGCCTTGCAATAACAAGACGGTACACGATTATTGAGTCCGTTTGATACAAAAATGGCATTCAAGCCCATAGGCGTAGGAGCAGGGGGGCAGGGGGCAGCCGCGCCCGCCCGCCCGCCTTGCAATAACAAGACGGTACACGATTATTGAGTCCGTTTGATACAAAAATGGCATTCAAGCCCATAGGCGTAGGAGCAGGGGGGCAGGGGGCAGCCGCGCCCGCCCGCCCGCCTTGCAATAACAAGACGGTACACGATTATTGAGTCCGTTTGATACAAAAATGGCATTCAAGCCCATAGGCGTAGGAGCAGGGGGGCAGGGGGCAGCCGCGCCCGCCCGCCCGCCTTGCAATAACAAGACGGTACACGATTATTGAGTCCGTTTGATACAAAAATGGCATTCAAGCCCATAGGCGTAGGAGCAGGGGGGCAGGGGGGCAGCCGCCCCCCCCCCCCCCCTAACTCATCGCCTTGCAATAACAAGACGGTACACGATTATTTAGTCCGTTTGATACAAAAATGGCATTCAAGCCCATAGGCGTAGGAGCAGGGGGGGGGGGCAGGGGGGCAGCCGCGCCCCCCCCCCCCCCCCCCCCCTAACTCATCGCCTTGCAATAACAAGACGGTACACGATTATTTAGTCCGTTTGATACAAAAATGGCATTCAAGCCCATAGGCGTAGGAGCAGGGGGGCAGGGGGGCAGCCGCGCCCCCCCCCCCCCCCCCCCTAACTCATCGCCTTGCAATAACAAGACGGTACACGATTATTTAGTCCGTTTGATACAAAAATGGCATTCAAGCCCATAGGCGTAGGAGCAGGGGGGCAGGGGGGCAGCCGCGCCCGCCCCCCCCCCCCCCCCCCCCCTAACTCATCGCCTTGCAATAACAAGACGGTACACGATTATTTAGTCCGTTTGATACAAAAATGGCATTCAAGCCCATAGGCGTAGGAGCAGGGGGCAGGGGGGCAGCCGCCCCCCCCCCCCCCCCCACACACACACACACACACACACACATTTTGGATTTTAACATTACGCCTATGGGCGTTGCATGGAAAGAATCGACTTCAGAATGCCTCCTGCCCCCCCCCCCCCCCCCCCCCCCCCAACTTGAACATAGTTCCTACGCCCCTGAATTCCAGCCTATCCCTTATTTTTAAGTTTCGTCGAATTGATTTGTTTCGTGCCTATCCCCAGGTTCATAGGCTTCTGCAGTTGCATATATAATACAAACAAACAACCAGAGGCCAAGGACAAGCACGGTGTTATTCGTAATTTCGGTCAATAAAGTATTCCCATTGAATACTGGATGTACAGTCGGTTTCGCGCTGCACGTTCGGATGACAAACGGTGTTCTTAAAAAACTGCGAAGTTTAACGGAACAAATTAACCCTATTCCTTGCGGGGGGCAGATTCCGACCCTCCCGGTGGTTTTTCGCATGCTGCTCCTAAGCTACTAGAGCTAGCGTCTCGAAATTTTCTGACTGTTCCAAAAAATTGAATAGCGCATGTTGTGTCAAAAATTTGAAGAAAAAAATCAGCTGGGCAGCGGCAGTGCCAGGATCCTGTTTTGGGAAGGGTGATACGAATGCGGTTGTGTGGCGCATACTTTCTTCGTAGTTTGCGGTGCAATACATGCGTCAGAAACATTTTCAATGCAATATACATCATACATACTGGGATTGTATATGTTTTTGGCAGAGGCGTACTCAGGTACAAAAATGGGAGGCGATACCCTCCCTCAAATTAGGTCCAACTTCAAATTAGTAAGATGATAAAAAGCATTATCGCATGGTGCCCCCACGTTGTTTTCCCGGATCCGCCTATGCGCAATATATTAAATTTAACAAATTACAGCAAATAATGCCCACATATGACGTTCATGTCGTCCCAAACAATCACGAACAGCACATATTTGTTATCAGAAAATCCCTCCATTTCACATTCCCTGAATACACCTATTATTTTTTATTTTGGAATTTGTCTTTTGGTATAATGAAGACCAGAACATTTGAAACTCAAAAACGTTTGGGGCATGAAAATCAGTTCAACCACATGCCGCAATGACCTTTAAAAAGCACCAAAAATTCCCGCATTTTTGCCCCCTGGCTCCCCATTTTTTAACAAAAAATTAACTTCGGGCTCCTAAAAGAAAGAACTTGTCATGACGAATCGAATGGCGTTTTCCCTATCGAAATCGACCGAGCGCTTCTCGAGATCTCTGGGGGGGGCAGAATCTGCCCCCCCCCCCCCCCGCACGTTAACGTAATTATAGCCGCCCGTAAGCAATAGGGTTACGAGGTGGATCTAGAGATTTCACTTTTCACTGATCTGTCTGTTATTTGTCAAAATACAAAATAATTGACGAACTAAGTGTCTATGCTGCACGATCAATTATTCCTTCTGAAATGACCTGAAATGACAAGATTGTTTTTTTTCTAACATTTCCATTTCGCCTGAATTTGCTGTTAATTTCCCTAGCCATAACGCCTTTTAACCGTTGTTGTTATCGGGTTTCACGAAGGCGCTACTGCGGTACTATGTCACCCAGGCCTGTTCCAAGGTAGACTAGCGGACAGACCATATCAAGGTATCAAGGTTCCAAGGTAGACCAGCAGACAGACCATATCATTTATAAATCCGAACCCTGGCGCAAGGAGTAGTGCATCGTTGCCAGAGTATCGCCTCGCATTTTAGCCGTATTTTTAGGCAATTTCATGTTGTCTTTATCCACATATCGTCTCTTGGCGGCAGATACCCATCTCAGAATGGCTGCCGTTCTCATCACCTGGCTCCTGCTGGCGACAGCGGTCCACCAGAGCCTTCAGCAGACAACTGGACCCGTCTCAGTCCCCAGTGTCGGTCCGCAGACAAGTGCCATCATCTCATCTACCGATGGAATCACCCAGCACAGCATCAACCGTTCAGTTACAGATAGAACCACGCAGCATGACGCCAACTCTTCAATTACGAATACAATCACAAAGCATAATCCCAACCCTTCACTTACGGCAAGAACTCCTCCGCCAACAGCGATCCTTACATCAAAAGTCACCAACCCTGACCGTTTTCCCGTCAAAATCAGCCTGCAAGAAAACGCGTCTGCTTCCTTGCCGAAGGAAATTGATCCGTTCGAAGTCTACCTGGCTGCAATGAATCTCACGCAGAGCTCCGATATCCTCGTGGCGTTTGTGGCGGCCGTGCTTGAGGTACAAGACAGCTGCGCCGTAAGCATCGTATTTGACGAGGGATACGCGACCAAGGCGGACGACATAGCGCGATATCTATCGACAGAGCGGAGAGGCTATAGTGTGCAGGTGAGCCGTTTTGTGGTTGCTTACTGTACCCGTGGCGCTACAACATTACTATAGCAATTTGCAGGTAAATTAATATGGCATGCATTTGCATTATTGTTACTAAATACTGTACGATGATTATGTACTGTTTGATTTTCTGTTGTCTTCTCTAGACCATATAAGGCCGTTCTTGCGCTAAATGCGCCAATAAACAGTTAGTTTTTAGATTATTTGATGTAGGCATGTCCAGATTTGCGATCTGTAATGTATTATGCAAACTTGCATGTCGTTTTTGCGTTTCAGTTTTCCTCGGTGGACAGCTACGTGAACGACACACGCCACACCGCAGCGGTACAGGCGGGAGCGTGCCGACTGTTCGTGCTCCTTCTCTCCTCCACCACCTCCCTGGACCGTCTGCACACCGTCACCTACCTCGTGGGTCGCGTGTGGGATCACCGCGGACACTACCTCCTGCTGACGCCAGCACTGCCTGGTGACGCCGCCGCCAGCGCCTCTAGCGGCGTGCTGCAGAACCTTCCCTACTTCCACATCGCGCACCCTATCGGCGCTCCGGTGCAGCGTATGGCTCTCTGGCTATATTCCGGTTTCGACTTATCTCTGCGATACGTGCACGGATGGAAACCAGACCGAGGCGCGCCACGCCTCGCCGCACCCGCGCCGAACTTCGTCGGCAGACGGCTGAAATTTGTCAGCTTCGAGCACGAGCCGAGCAACATCTACCTGGATCACAAGATCGGCGGCGAGCATGTTGGCATGGACTACTGGCTGGCGCGCGTGCTGGCCGACGTCTACAACTTCACGCTGGACATGCGTGAGCCGACCGACGGTGGCAAGTGGGGCGAGGCATTGCCGAATGGAACCTGGATCGGCCTCGTAGGCGACGTCAAGGAACGACGGGCACACTTCGGCATCGCAAACATCTTCCTCACACTCAGCCGGTGGAAGCACGTCGACTACACTCGTCCGTACGATTACGAGCGCGCCTGTTTCGCCGTGTGGAATAAGCCGCCGCTGCCGCACTGGCTGGCTGTCATACGTCCGTTCTCCTGGCCAGCCTGGCTGACGATCCTCGTCAGTTTGATGTTCAGCGTGGCTGCTCTCGTGGTGCTGGCTCGCCTTGCCGGCGGCGAGCGAGCCACGTTTACCTCGCTCCCACAAGCAGCGATGTACAACTTCAGTGTGCTCCTGGCCCGGACTAATCTGTTTGAACCACGTCGTGCGCCGAGCCGGTGTTTCGACATCGGCTGGCGCATAGCTGCGATGGTACTCGGCTTCGCATACTGCGCCAAACTGATCTCTTTCCTCTCCTTCCCCACCGAACCGGGGCCGATCAACACTCACCGCGAGCTCGCAGAGACTGGAGTCGAGGTCGGCAGCTGGGGCGGAACTCTAGGCGAACTGATGGCAGCCTCCGCCAACCCCTGGGACCGCCAGCTGGCCACGCGCTACATCCCCAACTACGACTTCGACAACGCGCTGCGCCGGGTGTTCGCGCGTGAGTACGGTTATATCGAGAACCGCAACACGCTCATCTACTATATCCAGAAGTACTACACCACCAAGGCCGGCGAGAAGCAACTTCGCATCATGGACGAGTGCTTCCAGAACTTCATGATCAGCGTCATGCTGCCCAAGTACTCGATGCTGACTGATCTGTTCAGCCGATCGATCCTGCGCGTGCGCGAGGCAGGCCTGATCCCCATCTGGTTCCGCTGGTCACTGGACGCTGTCAAGTCCGAACTGGTCGACGTGGCTCGAGCGTCCACGTCCGACTCGCAGAAGCGCAGCCTGACGCTGGAGCACATACAGGGCGTGTTCCTGCTGCTGCTGCTCGGCTGGGTGCTTAGCCTGCTGGCCTTCCTGGCCGAGATGGGCGCTTCGAGGCTGAGGAACGGCCGTACCGAGACGTCGGTGGAACCAAGACCGCTGCTGACCCCACTGACACTGTCGGCAGAGCAGAGGACGACGCCGCCGCCGCCGCCGGTCGCCCTCGTCAGGAGCGACACTGAGGCGGGCAATGTGTTGTTTAGTATTTAGTTTATTGGCACTGAGATCGGCGGGCCGTAACGTGGTTTCATTGTTAATTGTTGGAAGGTTGTGTATTGTACGGGAAAATAATACTGGAAACCATCATTGTTGGTGGTAGAGCAAGACAATTTATAATGTTCCCACCTGGGAGTTCCCACCTGGAAAATGCACAAGGGAGATCCAAAGATAAGGTGTATGCAAACGTTGTTTATGCAGTTACATCTTCACGTGTGTTTACGATCACAATCACAACTTACACGTATAATAAATAAAACTAGTGTGTACTGTTAGTGAGTTATATCATGTCAAGACAATACATGTTTAACATACGTTACGTTATGCAGTCGAACAGAACCAGAGTACGAAACGGATCGGACTAATCCGCCGGATTGATAATCCGGCCCAATCCATCTGGATTTGGACCGGATCGGCTCAGAGAATTGATAATATAACGGATTCCGGATTGGACCGGATTGGATAATAGACATTTTACGCGTTTTCCACATATTAAATGGTTATGTAATTTGTATCCTAACATATACTTTGCTAGAACATTTAGAACATTCCTAGAACAGCAGCAGGACAAACTACCAATACCTCGAGGCAGGATGTAGGAAAATCAATAAGCATGAATGAAATGCATGGTTACCTACAAGATTCATAAATAAGCCACTGACAGAAGATCAAAGTATCAAAGTAATCAAGCATCAACAATGGCCTAAGCAACCCAGGTACTAATCTAGTTGAAAAAATGCATCAACAGACACATGTTAAGGACCAATGGCGGCGCCACCAGAGGCGGGGCAGAGGTGGCAGACACTGGGGTGGCATCGCCGGCACCCCTAGCATTAGGGGCAGAGGTGTCAGACACTGGGGTGGCATCGCCGGCACCCCTAGCATTAGGGGCAGAGGTGTCAGACACTAGGGTGGCATCGCCGGCACCCCTAGCATTAGGGGCAGAGGTGTCAGACACTGGGGTGGCATCGCCGGCACCCCTAGCATTAGGGGCAGAGGTGTCAGACACTAGGGTGGCATCGCCGGCACCCCTAGCATTAGGGGCAGAGGTGTCAGACACTGGGGTGGCATCGCCGGCACCCCTAGCATTAGGGGCAGAGGTGTCAGACACTGGGGTGGCATCGCCGGCACCCCTAGCATTAGGGGCAGAGGTGTCAGACACTGGGGTGGCATCGCCGGCACCCCTAGCACCCCTAGCTGGACTTCTGACCTCACCCGGTAGTGGCAGCCCGGGTTCGAATCGCTTCGGCGCTCGCTATTTGCCCCTGACTGGGATGGCCTGTGGCCGGTGGCAGCGGTCGCACTCAAGGTCAGGTGACGTCAGAGGGCGGGGCGGACCGTGTCCAGGTATGTTGGGCACGTAAAACTTTCGCTTCTAAATTCTGCCGGACGCCAGGAATTGCTTGATCGGGTGGTGGGGTCAGGGCCTGCGCAACAAGCTATGCTTAGCGCGGGTTCTGACCTCGGAAATCCATCCATTCAAAAACATTCGACTACATTTTGTATAAAAAAACACATTAGGGGCAGAGGTAACTCGAAAGACACTGGGGTGGCATCGCCGGCACCCCTAACATTCCACCGTCAAATTTGTACTGGTGCTGCTTTGCCAAATTTGTGGATTCCGGCCGCTGCGAACATATTGAACAGTTCCCTTCGTCGACCAATGTAAATTTTAGTCACGTTAGCCTATATTGCCATTCAAACTATGTCATGACCATAATATTCGCCAATTTGACCGAAACTTTCGCTCTGTATCGGGTAATCTAACTTGACGTATCTAACCGAGAGCACGCCAATGCAACAGCTGTGTCCGGCACCTCTGGACGGGGCAGGACAGGGCGGCGGCAACGGGCAGAGCAGGGCCAAGCAGGGCGGGACAGGGTTGGGCGGGACAGGACAGGACGGGACAAATGCCGGGCAGAGGCAAGGCATGGTATGACATGGCAGGATAGGGCATGGCAGGACAGGGCAGGGCAAGGCAGGGAAGAGCAAGGCAAGGCAGGGCAAGGCAAGACAGAGGTGGGGCAGGGCAAGACAGATGGTGGGGCAGGGCAGGACAGACCGTAATATTTCGTAATATGTTCTGTAAGCGATAAGCGGAAAACAGCGTTGGATAACTCGAAACAAGCTCTATCGAAAGTATACCGGCCATTTTTTAGATCAAGTTAATATTGAGGTCACCAGGGATCATCGGCGATATTGAAGTTACCAAGGTCACATTTCGGCTATATATGGGTACCCTTAACAAAACCGTCTATATATCGATAAGGACAGGACAAGGACAGAGGCATAGACAGGTCTCATTAAAATTGACCTAAGGTCAATAGTTAGGTCAGCAGAAGCCATTGAATTTGAAACATTCTAAAATCGCAGAATCATTTTTTTTTAGGAATAACTTTTCACAAAAGTATGATAGAGTAAAACAGATTCCACCATTGTGTTTGTCTCGTCGAGACGCATCAAATGCAATTTGGGTAACCTAGTTAGGTCATATAAAACAAATAACCTGACCAGGTAAAGGTCAGGTAAAGGTCAGGTAAAGGTCAGGTAAAGGTCAGGTAAAGGTCAGGTACAGGTCAACTCTTACATCATTTGATTCGTATCGACAAACTAAATACAACGGTGAAAATTACATTGCTCTACCTTGATTTGGTAAAGAATTATTGAAGAAAACCCATACCTGGCCCCTCAGGCCAACCGGCCTGAGGGGCCCTGAGGGTCTGCCTTAGGGGGCTCTCGGTCGACTTGAGAGGCCCTTGGTCGGCTTGAGGGGCCCTTGGTTGGCCTGAAGGGGAACTCAGTCAGCCTGAGGGGACCATCGGTCGGCTCGAGTGGCTCTTGAGTCTTGTCAGGCCTGAGCGGGCCCCATGCTGGTCTTAGAGGGTCATTGTCTAGACCGGAAAGAACCCGGCGGTCTGAGAGGGGCCTCAGTTGGTTTGAGACAGTATCTTCCAGGCCTTAGAGCCTTAGGCTCCTTGTCGTTGAAATTACCTTTGGCAGGCCTAATAGGGCCCTGTGCCTGTCTGAGAGATCTGTTTACCAGTTTGAAAGGACCCTTAATCGTCCAGGGGGGGGGGGGGCTTTTCAGGTCTAAGAGACCCCTAAGTCCCTAAGAGAGGACCCTCCGCTTCTTTGAGAGGATTATCGGTCGACCAGAGATGACCACCGTCTGATCTGAGAGGGCCTTACGCTTGTCTAAGAGGGCCATTGTCAGACGTAAGAGGGCCCTGTGCAAGTCTGAGAAAGCTCTCGGTTATTCTGGAGAGCCCTTAACCCGCGAGTTACTGGGGTATATTTCATAACGCGACTTACTGGGGGGGGGGGGTTATCCCCCCCCCCCCCCCCTCTGATCTCCGGAACTACTGCACCGAATGTAAAAATTTAAACGGCATTCGATAGCCCTGGAAAATTTAACGAGGGAACATAATATTGTTGACCTCGGGGTCACCGATGACGTCACAGGTCAGGTCAAGTACAAAATGTTTGACCGTGTCAAAAGGTCTCGATGGATGAATTGTCGCGCAAAATTGCGATATTAAACGCATAAGCTGTCGATAAATCGGTATGATGCGTGTGTCTGACACTTCTAACTACCTTTCTAAGCTGTTTATTACCTTGGGTCAGGTCAAGGTCATCCGAGGTCACGAGGTCAAACTGCAGATTACGGTCATTAGGCGTTGTAACACATGTGTATGGGTTTGTTTTTCGTCTAGAACGCGAAAAATGACTTTAGAACATTGTTTGTTCCATATAAATAGAAGTAAAAAGTAAAAATGGAAATGCGTTTTGTATGCATAGTAATGCTGTGAGACAACTGACAACAGAGTACTTATATCAATGCGTAGGTTCAAGTTTGGCGACTGCCATGGTTACGTCATACCTAGTTGAAACTAGAATAAACTAACTATGTTACCATATCAACTATTTCTGGTATGCTTTTTGGAATAGTTATCATTCTCTTCGAGAATTTCAACTATATACTATATATGGTAATCACATCGGACAATATTTGAATAGAAAACGAAATATATTTAATACAATTTTGTGTGCATTCGAATTAAAATAATATTTAAAGTTCATTGGTACATCAATTTTATTAGAAAAATACCTATAAACACCATTTTAACGATATATCACAATTAGTTAGCTGTAACAGAGTTTGCATTCAGGCCGGATATTATGAAGCACCAGACCGCCGCCAGGCCGGCCAGCCAGCGGCGGTTGCCGGCCGGCCCGCAATTTCCCGAAGTATAACGACCATTCGCACCAGGAATTAGAGATGACGTCATAGCTGCTGGGCAAGTCCATTATACCACCGGGGGAAGTTGGCACCTCCCTGAATAGGATGCTGGGCTGCGACAATAATCGAAGCGATCGCTGTGTGTGATGCGCTTAGCCTCGGTGCGCACCATTTGAAACATATAGTTTATTCTCGTTATCTCATTCTCATTCTCGGTCGTCAGGCAGAAGTGCAATTGATCTCCGTTTACATGTTGCCAGATCGGTTGGCAACAGTAGGTTATACCATGCACAGTACCTACACACAGTCGGCGTCTGTATTATACAAGCGTGAATAGTTGCATGATATTCATATACACATTCGCATGGACATTCGATGACACCATAGATCACCTCTAAAATCGTCACACAGAGAGATTTTGATGCGCTGATTCCAGAAAAACGTAATATCTTAGCGATAATTTAGCGATAATTTTTGGGGACACCATAGATCATGCTGAAAATTGTCTCGTAGATGTATTTCGACGTCCGGATTCAGAAAACATAATAGCTAAGATGCACAATGAACCGTTTTTGAGTTACACTTAATTTAACGTTTTGGCGGGAAATTTTTGGACACCATAGATCGCGCTGAAAATAGCCATACAGATAGATCTTCATGCGCTGATTCCAAAAATCGTAATACATAAGATGCACAACGGACAGCTTTTGTGCATGCACATTCGCATCTAAAGATCACCATAGTTGGGGACACCATAGATCGGGCTCAAAATAACCTCTAAGATAGACCTTGATGCGCTGATTCCAAAAATCGTAATACCTAAGACGCACAATGGACAGTTTTGTGCATGCACATTCGCATCTAAAGATCACCATAGTTGGGACACCATAGATCGGGCTCAAAATAACCTCTAAGATAGACCTTGATGCGCTGATTCCAAAAACGTAATACCTAAAACGCACAACGGACAGTTTTTGTGCATGCACATTCGCATCTAAAGATCCCTATAGTTGGGGACACCATAGATCGGGCTCAAAATAACCGCTAAGATAGACCTAGATGCGCTGATTCCAAAAATCGCAATACCTAAGACGCACAATGGATAGTTTTTGAGTTATTCCTTTTTAATGCGCTGGAATCAGCGCATCAAGGTCTATCTTAGAGTTTATTTTGAGCCCGATCTATGGTGTCCCCCAACTATGGTGATCTTTAGATGCGAATGTGCATGCACAAAAACTGTCCGTTGTGCGTCTTAGGTATTATGAGTTTTGGAATCAGCGCATCAAGATCTATATGTATGGCTATTTTCAGCGTGATCTATGGTGTCCAAAAATTTCCCGCCAAAACGTTAAATTAAGTGTAACTCAAAAACGGTTCATTGTGCATCTTAGCTATTATGTTTTGCAGAATCAGGACGTCGAAATACATCTACGAGACAATTTTCAGCATGATCTATGGTGTCCCAAAAAATTCTCGCTAAAACATTGAAATCGGTATAACTCAAAAGTTATCCGTTGTGCGTCTTAGCTATTACGTTTTTTGGAATCAGCGCATCAAGATCTATCTGTGTGACGATTTTAGAGGTGATATATGGTGTCATCGAATGTCCATGCGAATGTGTATATGAATATCATACAACTATTCACACTTGTATTATACTTATATTGCTTTGTTTATACTTGAAAACAGGCGGGCGACCAAAATAGCAAGGGTTAGACAATTATTCCCTGAATATTTCGATAATTCGTATTTATTTCGATCGCATACGTATTATTAGAAGGTAAGGCCGTTTAATTTTAATACAGAGTTGCAGGTTGTCTCCGTGGAGGTACGTGATCGGCAATACACCATGGTATGGAGATTTTCCGGTTTTCATTCGGTACATACGTAATTTTCCACCCAGAGATTCCACGAAACGAGCACGGAGCAAATCAGTTCAGTTGACACGTGCGACAACTGTGTTTATAAAGCAGAAAACGTGTTTATATTTCAACCTCGGTTTTATATTATCTGTCGAGGCCAGAGGGTGGCGGCCCGCGCAGCCGGATATGACGCGAGCCGTCGCGCCTGGCCGCCATGTTGGATCGCCGAACCGAACGCGGATTAACACAGCGGGGCTGTTAGGGGTTGTAATCCCGGACCAGTATCTCGGCAACCACGAGTCGCACGGACATGGGACAAACACAGATGTGTAGATCAATGATCGGCCCGGAGTATGCACTATGCCGATAAAATAAATACAAAATTTATAAAAAATTATACAGTTGTAAAGCACAATCAAATCCGTCCAATATCCACCCAACATGTATTCATATTTACAAGCATGAAGCTTATAATGACAGGTTTAATAAAACGCGTCCGACCCCTCCATTCATACTCCTCGCCACTCCTCGCCCGGCCCGGCGTTCCAGCGTGGCGGCCGGCCGCGACCGCTCTCAGGCACACTTGTCCCTTCCAGTTGTTATAGAGTGCAGTGGTCGTGGCGCGCCAATAGAAGTTAATAGCAATTTTGAAGGAAATGTGTTTTTTTCACGCACTACACTTGAACACCCCACCATGCACAGTACACACGATATCCTACATGACAGGGTATGCAGGAGACTGTGACGTCACTGTGACGTCACATCCAAGTGAATTCGACCAATCAAATAAATTGGTGTGATGGCCGCTATACTTCGGGAATTTGCGACCGGCCCCGCGGCGGTGCAGTCTCTGGCAAAGCGTCGCAGCGGTTCTCACCAACTTGCGGCCGGCGCGGCGGCGGCGGTGTACAGCCCCTGGCAGCGGACCCCCGCTCCGGCGCGCCGTGTGGGCGGAACATGCCTCCACTCGACCGAGAATTGTGAACGATTGGAGTGTTTCAGGTAAAATCGGGGGCCATTCCAGGAATTTTGAAGAAACAAGCTTCCTATTGAGCATAAATACTTGTATTCATCTCTCTTAGATAACAAATTAAAGGGGGTAACTACCAAGCCTCTTTGCATTGCCTTAACACTGGAGCGGGATTCGTCAAGGTGTTAAAGGGATTATACGGGTTTTTCCCAGAATAATTGAGTTACATAGTAAATTAAATAAAAAATTAATACGCCACCACCAAATTATCAACGCTAAAGGCCAGAGAAAAAAAACCCACAAAAACACAAAACCTCAACGAACAGTGTGTGGTAATACAAAGTCCCGTCAGTTTTGAATTGCATAATAATTTTGTGATCCAGTGTAGGACTTGCAGATAATTCAAAACTCTCAAATTGATCTTAAGATAAAAGTGGTGGACAGTAGTGCCGATCAAGTACTCGTTATCTGATACTAGTCTCGAAAAACGCCCAAGTTTTAACGCTGATAATTGCTGAAATAATGGACTAAATGAGCATTGAGATCCCTGTTATATGTCTTAAACGTGTTTAAAGCTCATACAACTGCAAAAGAGTGCATTTACTTTCAGGACGGAAACCCGTATAATCCCTTTAAGCCCAGGCTATACTATGCGTGATAGTACGCAAAGTACGCACTGTTTTTGCAAGTTTGTGTCTTTTGCGTAGTCTAAAAATGTTCAGCTGATAGAAAATGCATTGACTGAGCTACACTGGAACAGTACGCAAAGTCCGCATGAAATATCACGCAAACTTGCAAAAGACGCAAGTACGCAAGTACGCAAGTACGCAAGTACGCAAAAAAAGTTAAAAGTTTTAAACTTTTGTCCGGTTTTTGCAAGATTGCGTAGTCTGAAACAGTTGGTGGCGCATCGCCGGCAATCTGTATTATCAATAACTCTTGGTAGAATATAGATAGAGACGTGCTAATGGCACCAATGTGTTTGTCTCGTCCAGATGCATCGCCCCAAATGCAACATGACCTGGGTCACCAAATGACATTGACCTGAGGTCAAATTTTCAAGTTGACCTAACCAGGACACCATTAATATTTGTCGAAGCGCATTGACGAGACAAACACGATGGTGTCACAATTATTGCTCTATGTTCAACCGACACAAAGTTATTCACGATGTTTTGTTAAAGAACATGTCATCGTAACCTTCGGAGCCTAAACTATTGAATGTGAGTGAGACGTGAGCCCACGTGAAATCCCTGACTAATTTTAAAGGGACACTCCCACCTTAACATTAGTTTTGAGTTGAGATAGCCATGTTGTTGGATTTGCATTGAAATTAAGTAGGGTAGCAGATAAAACAACCACATAGGTCTAATCAAAAAGAAATGCGAGCTTGATCTTGACAATTGTAACGAATAAACCCCACGTGTATTTGAATAGGGGTCTAAAGCCGATGACGTCACCTGTCTTTACCAAATGGTGATGATAGTTGACTTGTTTTAAGGTTAGACTTGGAGATATATGCGTGTTTCAATGTTGTTTTTTTCTATTTTTTCTATTTTTTTCTATATTTTTTTCTCTCTAGTATTTCTCTATTACAAATGGTTTGGTAATTGGTTTGTTTTGTATTCAAAGCGCCAGAATTGTCTCGAAATAATTGTGCCATATTTTGGCAGCGTAAAGGATTTCTGTATAGCTCTCTAGATCCCAATATTACGTCATCAACCCAAATATTAAAACTTAACTTCTCATGAAATTGAGCACTGTTTGCGATAAACAAATGTCATAATCGTGTTCGGCAGCAATTATTTCATATTTTGCACGGCAAGCGGAGTACATTTTACAACTTTTGGGAAGGTGGGAGAGTCCCTTTAAGCCTGATTACTCAAGCACTGATGCGTATTCATCAAAAGGATCAGTCTCATTACCATTTCAACACTATACTACGCAAATCCCGGACGGTGTCAAAAAACGGTACGCAAAAGACTTGCAAAAACCGTGCGTACTTTCCGGAACGATCACGCATAGTGGTAGAGCCCTTCACGAAATGGGAATCGCCATGGAACCCATGGAACGGGATGGACATGGATGGGAATGGGGCCATTTTGGAAAATGTAACGGGTTGGAAGTTGGAACGGGTTTGGAACAGACCATATATTTTTGTCAGCACCACAAAAAAAGTGAAATATGTTGAAACGGGTGGGAATGGGAGCCCCATCAATTATGAATTCGGATTGGAACGGGTTTGGGTCTGGCTGAATGGGCTGGAACGGGATGGGGGGCTGAAAAAGTGTCCCATGAAGGGCTCTACATAGTGGAGCCTGGGCTTTAGCCGAAAAGGGCTCGCACTATCAGCTGGAGTTTTCGCAGCAGTTGGCCGCCAGGGACTGCTAGTGAGCCAGGGTGTGATGACGTCGCAAGCAAATAGTACCAGTTAAAGGGATTATACGGGTTTCCGTCCTGAAAGTAAATGCACTCCTTTGCAGTTTTATGAGCTTTAAACACGTTTAAGACATATAACAGGGACCGCAATGCTCATTTAGTCCATTATTTCAGAAATTATCAGCGTTAAACTTGGGCGTTTTTCGAGACTAGTATCAGATAACAAGTACTTGATCGGCACTACTGTCCACCACTTTATCTTAAGATCAATTTTAGAGTTTTGAATTATCTGCATCTGCAACTGGAGGTAAGGCTTTTATGTGTTTCATTAATTAATGTGATGTGTTGTATTATTGATCCACCTTTAGATGCCTGTTATCGTATAGCTTAACCACATGATTTCGTGAAATCATCGTATAGCTTAACCACAAAGTGCAACTTATTGAATTTGCTTACCTGTATTAGCATCAGCCTTAGGAGCAACACTATAGGATCAAATTTGCAGAAGTCAAGCCCATCTGCGTAACGATTGGTAAAATAATTATTTGGTGACAATAATCATGACTTAAACATTACAACAGCCTTTTTGTTATATTGTTTTATGAGTCATGAATTCATAAATACATTGGATGTTGAAAAGTCGGATGCATGTGCACTAAAGCACGGATAGTTATGTAGGTGATACTGACACACTAAAGCACGGATAGTTATGTAGGTGATACTGACACACTAAAGCACGGATAGTTATGTAGGTGATACTGACACACTAAAGCACGGATAGTTATGTAGGTGATACTGACACACTAAAGCACGGATAGTTGACTAGTGTTTTAGTGTGTCATTATTATCTACATTCATTATAATAGCATGGCAAGTGTGGAGTTAAGATTTGTCTGAGGTTACTGCAGTTGACCCTACCTTGTTCAATGTGTGGAAAAGTTATGATTGGTCAAAAGCAGAATGGCAAAAATGTGATTTGATTTGAAATGTTTTTTTTACATAATCCTAATGTTAATCACATTTTCTTTTCTATAGGCACAGGAGCGTCACTATGAAATTTTTGGTTCTGGGTTCTGGGGCATGTTTGCCACCCCCCCCCCCCCCCCCCGCCCTACTCAAATAGGACTAATTTTAAAATCCTGCTAATCTGGGGGTGTGCAGGATGACCCTGGGGATCATCTAATTTTGTGTTATATATTAACTTTGTGCTTTCAATGCCTGTGCTATTTTGTTGTCAACCTTTGACTAACTAATATATTTGCATAATTGCTGTCTTGTGCACAATACCGCTGCACATTATGATGTCATAGTACCATGTGGCAGGCAATACACAGTCAACTAAACTAGTGGCAACTGAACCAGTGACAACTGAACCAGTGGCAACTGAACCAGTGACAACTGAACCAGTGGCAACTGAACCAGTGACAACTGAACCAGTGGCAACTGAACCAGTGACAACTGAACCAGTGACAACTGAACCAGTGACAACTGAACCAGTGACAAGTGAACCAGGGACAACTGGACCAGTGACAGTTGAATCAGGGACAACTGAACCAGGGACAACTGAACCAGTGACAACGGAAGCAGTGACAATTGAACCAGGACAACTGAACCAGTGACAACTGAACCAGTGACAACTGAACCAGTGACAACTGAACCAGGAACAAGTGAACCAGGGACAACTGGACCAGTGACAGTTGAATTAGGGACAACTGAACCAGGGACAACTGAACCAGTGACAACTGAATCAGTGACAATTGAACCAGGACAACTGAACCAGTGACAACTGAACCAAGACAACTGAACCAGTGTCAACTGAGGTTAAATTTTGAAATTGACCTAGCCCGTTCACCATTAATATTTTGTGAAGCGTTTTGACGAGACAAACACGATGGTGTTACAATCATTTCGCTATGTTTAACTGATCAGAAGTTATTCACGAAAACCTTTTAGGATGCCATCGTGACATTTGGTGATCTCTGAACCCTAAATTATTGATCTGAGCTAAAATTTGACAACAACGATGGCGATTGCAGTTTTCATGAGCCTTCTTTCAAAGAGGGACAAATGTATAGTCAAACCGGGGGCAAAAGTAGTTGATATGGGCCCTGTCATTGAGGCAGAACTTGGTAGGAGTAGCCCGGAGACAGTTATAATACAGGTGGGGGTGAACAACATAGGACCTAGTCAGAGTGTGAAAATAGTAGCGGAGTACCGGAGCCTGCTGCAGAGGTTGAAGGAGTCCAGGAAACCAGTCATTGTGACTGGCATCCTCCCTCGCTGTGGAGCCAGTGAGGAGTGGTACTCGAGAGCTCTGTCTGTGAACAGCTCAGTTCAGAACTTATGTTCAGCTATGGGGCTTAGTTATGTAGACTTATGGGATCAGTTCTATGAGTGGCATAGGTACTATATGAAGGATGGGCTTCACTTATCGGATGAGGGGGCAAGGGCTTTGGGAGATGCCTACAGAAGTGTCATTCAGGGAAACTAGGTAGGAGGGGGGTTCAGGGACGCTAGTACTAGGGCATCAGGAAGTAAGCATTGGTAGAAGTTCATGTCAGAATAGGACAGTAGATCATAATTCCCTCAGAATTAGTAGAGTCAGCTCAAAGTATAAGATCACATGTGTGTTGCTGAATGCCCAAAGTATTAGGTCTAAATTTGATGAGTTTGAGTGTTATGTTGCCCTTGAAAAGCCTGATATCATTTGTGTAACCGAGACATGGGTTAGTGAGGGGTATAATAGGGATAGGCTACAGGATTTCGAGTTACAAGGGTATAACATGTTCTCATACTGCAGAGAATCACGGCAGGGAGGCGGAGTGTTTGTATATGTAAATAGCTTGTACTGCACTACTAGAGTTGATGATTCTAGTAAAGTAAAAGAAGTAGAATCAATCTGGCTTGACATTAAAATTGGTACAGGAAACAGAGGAAGGTTGAGGATAGGTGCATTTTACAGACCAGGGAATCTTCCAAGGAACTCCCAAGCTGAAACAGACCAAGATATTTGTGAGGAAATACGTAGGAACTTTCGGGCTCAGTGTCTTATTATGGGAGATTTTAACTTAAGAGGATACGAAAGTATAGCAGAGGAAACAAATGAGTGTAGGTTGTATAGGCTAATCTTTGAAGAGGAGCTTTTCATGCATCAGTTTGTAACAGCCAACCAGACATTGCTCCATTCTAGACCTTGTATTCTCAGACAACAGTGATCTAGTTAGTGACATAAGTATTTGTGCAGGTCTAGGAACCAGTGATCACAATATGGTTAAATTCAATATCTCATCAGAAATGAGGCCCAAAGATAACCTTATTATGGTTCCAAACTTCAGCCGGGCTGATTTTGATGGTATTAGAAATGACCTCGCACAGATAAAATGGAACGTTGAGTTGGCAGGTTTAGATGCATGTGAGGCCTGGAATGTTTTCAAAGCTAGATTAAGCCAAATTCAAAATCGGCATATACCCCTCAGGCACAAACGTAACAGAACCAAGGGCAATCCAGTTTGGCTTACCCCAGAAGTAAGGAGTGCTATACAAGCTAAAAGAAGTGCATTTGGCATTTTGAAGGGATCTTCACTAGATATAAATCAGAAGGCCTACCAGAATGCAAGAAATTCAGTTAAGAAAAAGGTCAGAGCAGCTAAAAGGGCAAAGGAACTTGATTTAGCTAGACATTGTAATGCAGATAGTAAGAAGTTCTTCAGTTTTTATAAGTTAAGTACAGTTTCCAAAAATATAGGTCCATTTAAGGTAGATGATGTGTTAGTTAGCAAGGACAGTGAAATGGTTGAAGTGCTTAATGATCAGTTTCAATCTGTCTTTACTATCGAGGACCAGAGTAGTATTGCAGCACTTCAGCCTGAGCTAGAGACAGAGGAGACTATAGGAGAGCTAGGTGGCATAAGTAGTGAACTTGTTCTAGAATATCTAAAGAAAGTAAAGCCTAACAAGGCAGAAGGACCTGATGAAATCCATGCTAGACTTTTAAGAGAATCTGAAAGGGAGTTGTCGGTTCCATTAGCCATAATATTTTCTAAATCACTTGCAGATAGTAAAATTCCACTTGATTGGAAAAGAGCAAATGTTCCTATTCATAAAAAGGGAGATAGAAGTAAAGAGGAAAACTATAGACCAGTTAGTCTGACCTCATTAGTCTGCAAGGTGCTTGAATCAATCATCAAAGATAAGATTGTTGAATTCTTGGAGCAAAATGAACTCATCAAGGATACACAGCATGGCTTTAGGAAGGGCCGTTCTTGTTTGACTAATCTTCTGGAGTTTTTGGATGTTGCAACAGATAGCGTTGATCAGGGTAAACAGCTAGATGTAGCTTTTCTTGATTTCAGTAAAGCATTTGACAAAGTCCCCCATACAAGACTGGGGTTGCAACTTAAAATTCATGGGATCAGGGGCAAGATTCTGGATTGGATAGAAACGTGGCTTTCAGGACGCCAGCAAAGGGTTATATTGAATGGGTGCCAATCACAATGGAAGGAGGTTCTCAGTGGGGTTCCACAGGGCTCAGTCCTGGGCCCATTGCTTTTTATAATATTTGTGAATGCAATTGAGAACAGTATAGACAGCAAAGTCTTGAAATTTGCAGACGATCTAAAAGTTGTCAGGATTATTAGAGGAAAACATGATCAGGATGTTTTTCAATCAGATCTGGACAAGCTAGTTGAGTTGTCTGAAGCATTGCAGATGAAATTCAATTTGAGTAAATGTAAGATTATGCACGCTGGACGGGTTAGCAGTAAACATAGGTATGAAATGGGTGGGCAGAAAATGGAGCAGATTGAAAAGGAAAGAGATTTAGGTGTCGTGGTAAACAATAGACTATCAGCGTCAGACCAGGTTGTAGAAGCTAGGAAAAAGGCACTTAGAATGCTAGGGGCCATTAACAGAAATGTTTCCTACAAGAGTAAAAAGGTAATAACAAAACTGTATTGTGCATACGTTAGACCACATTTGGAGTATTGTGTACAAGCCTGGTCTCCAACATATGAGAAAGATTGCTGGTTGTTAGAAAGAGTTCAAAAAAGGGCAACAAAAATGATTAATTGTCTTGGTAGTTTACCTTATGAAGATAGATTAAGAAAATTGGGTATGTTTTCACTTAGATATAGAAGGCTAAGAGGAGATCTAATTGAAGTCTTCAAATTTGTAAATAGTCAGCATTCTGGATATTTAAAGGGTATGTTTGAGTTCAATAGGGAAAATCGAGGTAGAGGTCATCAGCATAAACTCATTATGAAACAAAGTAGGACTAGGCTACGACAGTCATTTTTCAGTAGAAGGGTTGTAGGACATTGGAATATGCTACCAGGGGATGTCGCTGATGCAGTGACACTTGCTTCCTTCAAAATTAGATTAGATAAATACTTTACAGAGAAGGGATTAGTTCATAAATACTCGTGGGATTAGCCTTCTTTTATGCAGGTAGAGTAAGGTGATTTGAAGGGGCGAGACTGGTGGAGGGGGGATGGGGGGGGGTGCAACCTCGGTTGGGCCCAAGAGGCTCTTTGTTGCACTTTTCTTTTATGTCTTTATGTCTTTATGTCTTCTATTGCTTTTCCCGTTTGTTCCTAGCTATTATAGTTCCCAAGATATTTGGGGTTTCTGGATCAAAGGACTATACTTGGAAATTTGACCTTTGATGACGTCTGGTGACCTCAATATTTGCTTACGCCATATAACGACAAAAACAAAAATAGTTTCGCCATTTTTTTTTGAAGAGCTGTCGAACGGTATTTTTGGATTCCGCCTACTCTCCATAGGAGCTGAGTTAAAAGGTTGGCGCTCAGACGCCCCACTGGTTATCCCTGGTTCAGTTGTCCTGGTTCAGTTGTCCTGGTTCAGTTGTCCTGGTTCAGTTGTCCCTGGTTCAGTTGTCCCTGGTTCAGTTGTCCCTGGTTCAGTTGTCCCTGGTTCAGTTATCCTGGTTCAGTTGTCCCTGGTTCAGTTGTCCTGGTTCAGTTATCCTGGTTCAGTTGTCCTGGTTCAGTTGTCCTGGTTCAGTTGTCCCTGGTTCAGTTGTCCTGGTTCAGTTGTCCTGGTTCAGTTGTCCCTGGTTCAGTTGTCCCTGGTTCAGTTATCCTGGTTCAGTTGTCCCTGGTTCAGTTGTCCTGGTTCAGTTATCCTGGTTCAGTTGTCCCTGGTTCAGTTATCCTGGTTCAGCTGTCCTGGTTCAGTTATCCTGGTTCGGTTGTCCTGGTTCAGTTGTCCTGGTTCATTTATCCTGGTTCAGTTGTCACTGCTTCAGTTGTCCCTGGTTCAGTTGTCCTGGTTCAGTTGTCACTGGTTCAGTTATCCTGGTTCAGTTGTCCTGGTTCAGTTGTCCCTGGTTCAGTTGTCCTGGTTCAGTTGTCCCTGGTTCAGTTGTCCTGGTTCAGTTGTCCTCGTTCAGTTGTCCTGGTTCAGTTGTCCTGGTTCAGTTGTCCTGGTTCAGTTATCCTGGTTCAGTTGTCCTGGTTCAGTTGTCCTGGTTCAGTTATCCTGGTTCAGTTGTCACTGGTTTAGTTGTCCCTGGTTCAGTTGTCCTGGTTCAGTTGTCACTGGTTCAGTTATCCTGGTTCAGTTGTCCTGGTTCAGTTGTCCCTGGTTCAGTTGTCCCTGGTTCAGTTGTCCCTGGTTCAGTTATCCTGGTTCAGTTATCCTGGTTCAGTTGTCCCTGGTTCAGTTGTCCCTGGTTCAGTTGTCCTGGTTCAGTTGTCCTGGTTCAGTTGCCCCTGGTTCAGTTGCCCCTGGTTCAGTTGCCCCTGGTTCAGTTATCCTGGTTCAGTTGTCCCTGGTTCAGTTGTCCTGAATCAGTTGTCCCTGGTTCAGTTGTCCCTGGTTCAGTTGTCCCTGGTTCAGTTGTCCTGGTTCAGTTGTCACTGGTTCAGTTGTCCCTGGTTCAGTTGTCACTGGTTCAGTTGTCCTGGTTCAGTTGTCCCTGGTTCAGTTATCCCTGGTTCACTTGTTCCTGGTTCAGTTGTCACTGGTTCAGTTGTCCCTGGTTCAGTTGTCCCTGGTTCAGTTGTCCCTGGTTCAGTTGTCCCTGGTTCAGTTGTCCCTGGTTCAGTTGTCCCTGGTTCAGTTGTCACTGGTTCAGTTGTCCTGGTTCAGTTGTCCCTGGTTCAGTTGTCCTGGTTCAGTTGTCCCTGGTTCAGTTGTCCCTGGTTCAGTTGTCCATGGTTCAGTTGTCCCTGGTTCAGTTGTCCCTGGTTCAGTTGTCCCTGGTTCAGTTGTCCTGGTTCAGTTGTCCTGGTTCAGTTGTCCTGGTTCAGTTGTCCTGGTTCAGTTGTCCCTGGTTCAGTTGTCCCTGGTTCAGTTGTCCCCGGTTCAGTTGTCCTGGTTCAGTTGTCCCTGGTTCAGTTGTCCTGGTTCAGTTGTCCCTGGTTCAGTTGTCCTGGTTCAGTTGTCCTGGTTCAGTTGTCCCTGGTTCAGTTGTCCTGGTTCAGTTGTCCTGGTTCAGTTGTCCCTGGTTCAGTTGTCCCTGGTTTAGTTATCCTGGTTCAGTTGTCCCTGGTTCAGTTGTCCTGGTTGTTATCCTGGTTCAGTTGTCCCTGGTTCAGTTATCCTGGTTCAGTTGTCCTGGTTCAGTTATCCTGGTTCAGTTGTCCTGGTTCAGTTGTCCTGGTTCAGTTATCCTGGTTCAGTTGTCACTGCTTCAGTTGTCCCTGGTTCAGTTGTCCTGGTTCAGTTGTCACTGGTTCAGTTATCCTGGTTCAGTTGTCCTGGTTCAGTTGTCCCTGGTTCAGTTGTCCCTGGTTCAGTTGTCCCTGGTTCAGTTGTCCTGGTTCAGTTGTCCTCGTTCAGTTGCCCTGGTTCAGTTGTCCTGGTTCAGTTGTCCTGGTTCAGTTATCCTGGTTCAGTTGTCCTGGTTCAGTTGTCCTGGTTCAGTTATCCTGGTTCAGTTGTCACTGGTTTAGTTGTCCCTGGTTCAGTTGTCCTGGTTCAGTTGTCACTGGTTCAGTTATCCTGGTTCAGTTGTCCTGGTTCAGTTGTCCCTGGTTCAGTTGTCCCTGGTTCAGTTGTCCCTGGTTCAGTTATCCTGGTTCAGTTATCCTGGTTCAGTTATCCTGGTTCAGTTGTCCTGGTTCAGTTGTCCCTGGTTCAGTTGTCCCTGGTTCAGTTGTCCTGGTTCAGTTGTCCTGGTTCAGTTGCCCCTGGTTCAGTTATCCTGGTTCAGTTGTCCCTGGTTCAGTTGTACTGGTTCAGTTGTCCCTGGTTCAGTTGTCCCTGGTTCAGTTGTCCCTGGTTCAGTTGTCCTGGTTCAGTTGTCACTGGTTCAGTTGTCCCTGGTTCAGTTGTCACTGGTTCAGTTGTCCTGGTTCAGTTGTCCCTGGTTCAGTTATCCCTGGTTCACTTGTTCCTGGTTCAGTTGTCACTGGTTCAGTTGTCCCTGGTTCAGTTGTCCCTGGTTCAGTTGTCACTGGTTCAGTTGTCCCTGGTTCAGTTGTCCCTGGTTCAGTTGTCACTGGTTCAGTTGTCCTGGTTCAGTTGTCCCTGGTTCAGTTGTCCTGGTTCAGTTGTCCCTGGTTCATTTGTCCCTGGTTCAGTTGTCCCTGGTTCAGTTGTCACTGGTTCAGTTGTCCCTGGTTCAGTTGTCCCTGGTTCAGTTGTCACTGGTTCAGTTTTCCTGGTTCAGTTGTCCTGGTTCAGTTGTCCTGGTTCAGTTGTCCTGGTTCAGTTGTCCCTGGTTCAGTTGTCCCCGGTTCAGTTGTCCTGGTTCAGTTGTCCGGGTTCAGTTGTCCTGGTTCAGTTGTCCCTGGTTCAGTTGTCCTGGTTCAGTTGTCCCTGGTTCAGTTATCCTGGTTCAGTTGTCCTGGTTCAGTTGTCCCTGGTTCAGTTATCCTCGTTCAGTTGTCACTGGTTCAGTTGTCCCTGGTTCAGTTGTCCCTGGTTCAGTTGTCCTGGTTCAGTTGTCCCTGGTTCAGTCGTCCCTGGTTCAGTTGTCACTGGTTCAGTTGTCCCTGGTTCAGTTGTCACTGGTTCAGTTGTCACTGGTTCAGTTGTCCTGGTTCAGTTGTCACTGGTTCAGTTGTCCTGGTTCAGTTGTCCCTGGTTCAGTTGTCCTGGTTCAGTTATCCTGGTTCAGTTGTCCCTGGCTCAGTTGTCCTGGTTCAGTTGTCCCTGGTTCAGTTGTCCCTGGTTCAGTTGTCCCTGGTTCAGTTGTCCCTGGTTCAGTTGTCCTGGTTCAGTTGTCCTGGTTCAGTTGTCCTGGTTCAGTTGTCCCTGGTTCAGTTGTCCTGGTTCAGTTGTCCTGGTTCAGTTGTCCCTGGTTCAGTTGTCCTGTTTCAGTTGTCCCTGGTTCAGTTGTACTGGTTCAGTTATCCTGGTTCAGTTGTCCTGGTTCAGTTGTCCTGGTTCAGTTGTCCTGGTTCAGTTGTCCCTGGTTCAGTTGTCCTGGTTCAGTTATCCTGGTTCAGTTGTCCTGGTTCAGTTATCCTGGCTTAGTTATCCTGGCTCAGTTATCCTGGTTCAGTTATCCTGTCTCAGTTATCCTGGTTCAGTTATCCTGGTTCAGTTGTCCCTGGTTCAGTTGTCCCTGGTTCAGTTGTCACTGGTTCAGTTGTCCCTGGTTCAGTTGTCACTGGTTCAGTTGTCCTGGTTCAGTTGACATGGAACCGTGGCAGGCAGCAGCATTGCAAAAGCAGCACATAGTGCACCAAGGCAACATTTTAATACCTTATTCCCTTAGTCTGTCGGTACCAAATGCTTTGTTTGGAGAGAAAAAAAATAGAAAAATTTTAGAGGAAAAAAAATGTGGCAAACTTGTTTCTTCAGAGTCCCAACGGTGACACACAGCTAGGGTTGCCGAGTCCTGCATTCTAGATGCCTGTTATCGTATAGCTTAACCACATGATTTCGTGAAATCATCGTATAGCTTAACCACGAAGTGCAACTTATTGAATTTGCTTACCTGTATTAGCATCAGCCTTAGGAGCAACACTAGGATCAAATTTGCAGAAGTCAAGCCCATCTGCGTAACGATTGGTAAAATAATTATTTGGCGACAATAATCATGACTTAAACATTACAACAGCCCTTTTGTTATATTGTTTTATGAGTCATGAATTCATAAATACATCGGATGTTGAAAAGTCGGATGCGTGTGCTTTTTTTATTACACAAACAGGAACAATTGCAATGTTTGAAATACCGCATCGCGTAGGCCGGGGGCCAAAAAGTTGCATCTCTACTCTATTTCACAATCACGCAGTGGCCTGAAGCAAGTCAGCGGTGGGCACTGCCAAAATGCCCCACCGGGTGGGGCGGGGAAGAGAGGGGCGGGTGACACGACCTTTGACCGGTCACCTTCCCCTCTCGGACCGGATTAGCCATCAGGCGCACCGAATCAGTGCTGGGGCTCTCAAACTGTTGTGGTTAGTTCGGTGGAGCGCCGCACGCCATGGATGACTTTCATGGACGTTCAAGAGAGACTACAAGTTTCCGTGATTCAGTCGTTCCTAAACTTATACGCTCAATCCCTGCTGCGGATTGAAGCGGGGTATAGGTGACCAAAAGACTACCAGTATTCGATTGATTCGAAGATGGTGAAATCGTTCCTGATTAGGGAAGTACGGATTGTTGTTTGTAAATAAATATCGTGTAACTTCCTTGAGTTGTATTTGGGAACACACACACACACACATATGAAACACGAGAAAGTATCGTCACTATACCAGTTCAATCACGACAACACACAAAAGCCCGTGTTATCGTGAATCTAACATGGACGCGTCAATGTACAAATGACAGTGGATGTATATAATCTCAACATGACATGCAATGACGAAAGTGAGTGCATCATCGCTCCTATCACATCGGGGCAAGCACTCGAATGACTTCACAGGCTACTTGACTCGACATTTTCGGCCACGCAGCCACCATCGCCCCCACGTCAACGCATTCGTCAATATCCCGACACTGACCTCGAGTTAATGATGTGTAAATGTAATCCAGGCAACTTATATTTACATTTTGTTGGAAAATCACTTAATACTTAAAGTGAGAAGTTGATCCAATTATCTGTACGTTATTTGGGTCCAAAAACTAAACAAATTTGGAAGAAAAAGATTTGAGATTCAATGACACTATAATGCGTTATCATGGTGCAAAGCTTGACTGTGCTCGGCCGCCCACTGTTCAGACCGCACCCAGGCTGAGCTGTGGCAGCCCTGAGCTGTGACAGCCCGCCTACTGGCTGCTGGCTCGCAGCTCGTTCATCAGCTCCTCGCTGGAGAAGGGGCACTTGCTGAACACCTGGGCGCACCGCTTGCCGTCCTTCTTCTCGGCTCCGACGAACGCGGCCAGCTGGTACTTGCCGGCGGCGGTACCAGTCAGCTGATCGAAGGTGGGCGGCTGCGGCTGAGAGCTGCGGCAAGGGGGGGGGGGGGATTAAACGAGATCGGACACTGCTCGGCATAAAACACTGCAGGAGTGAGGCGGAGAAACTTATTGCAGTGGAGTGTGAGTATTGTACAGCTTGAACACCATTCTAAAGAATAGTGTTCTTTATATATAGAAAAACTACCTTCGATTATAAGGATACATAAAATTAAATCCGCCGTTCAGCAGACGCCGTTTGTCACATCAGTTATGTGACAAAGCATCAGGGGTAGCCGGTTTATTACGCCACAATATTACGTTACCGTGGTTTTATGACGATCGTAAAGAAAATTATCACAGCTTTAAGCTTCCTCAACCAATCTTGAAGCACCGTGAAACATAAATACCAAGCAATGGAACTGTAAGGGAATACGTTAAGACAATAATAAACGTCTACTCATTTTGAAGTACCCCTATATTCACCGCTAAATAGTGACATATTTTCCAGGTGATACAGCAAATACTCTGATTCCGCCAAATAACTTGAAAAGAAATATTCTCAGTTTCGTAGATATTCTAAGAAACGTTTAGACCCATTGAGTGCGACACATACATGCGCCTTTTCTGGACCTACCCGAACAGGGAGAGGATGATCTTCTCGTCCGCCTGCAGCTGGGCGTCCTCCTTGGCCTCCAGTTCGCAGACCACGCGCAGGCCGCAGCCCAGAGAGTCGACGCGCTCCACCAGCTGGAAGTAGGCCTCTTCCTGCTCCTGATCCACGGCAACATCGACGACCAGGTCACGACGACCGCGGTGGCGGCCGCCGCGGCCGCCGCGCCCGCCGCGTCCGCCGCGACGGCCACTGAAGGCCCTGGCCGCGGCGAAGCCGGCCACTCCGGCCAGCTTCAGGCCAACCACGGCGGCGATACCGATGGCGAGGGCGGTGCCGGTCGAGATGCCCTCAATGGCAGAGCAGTCGTAGGCCATGGTGGCCAGCAGCGCGGTGAGGAGGAGCAGGTGGGCGTTCATGGCTGCAAGAAGAAGGGAGGGGGTTAGTGCGTCTTCATCGTTGTAAGAAGGGGAGAGGAAAGTGAGCGTTCTTCGCTGTAATAAGGGGTTAGTGACTGTTCATGGCTGTAAAGAGGAGATGGGGTTAATGGGTGCTCATCAATGTAGGGAGGAACGGGTTGAAAAGCGATGGGGGTAGCATGGTAGGCGTGGCTCGAGGAGAAACTGGCTGAGGTGTGTCAAGGGAGAGAGAGGGAGAGAGAGAGGGAGAGAGAGGTAAATGCCTGGATGTGACAGTTGGGAAGGTCATCGGGGAGACGGCGGGGTCAGAGAAAAGGCATTTGGAAAAAGAAGCAAGTTTTCTCTGGAAGTCCACAAAGACCTGACCTGAGACAGTCACATGATAATGAGTTCCGCTAAGTAAGTTTAAGTTACAGGTTGACGGCCATCTAAATTGCAATAGCTTCATCGAAATGAACCAGAGATGATCAATTACAAAATCAAATTAACAACCCTCAACAGTACACAATTACCACATAATTCAACATAAAAATATGCTGAAGCGAAACTGGATCGAGCGCTCAACAACTTTCGATCCAAATCACGTAACTTCAAGCTCCAATTCACCCAAAAGGCTGGAACGCATAGCCAACTCAAATTTGCTACCACACTCCCCAAAGCCTTAAAAGTGACTCACCTGGTTGAACTGGAGGCTTGTGACTTCACAAGGCGGACGAAACGAGTGCACTGCCGTCTGGGTGTCTGGGTGGTGTTTAAATACAGCGGAGCCATGCCATACGGTGGGTTCCGGGCCGCCACCGCCTCCCGCTCAGTACCAAGGCCGGGAGGACTGACCCCGCCGGCGGCCACCCAGCCAATGACAAATCCTTGGCATCGTTGGAGTCATGGCATCACATCCGTCAGCATGACCGGCGTCGTTGACACTTCCGTATGCAGCAGTTCATGACTCGTTGATCTTAGGCACCCTCCCTCTGTGATCCTTGGTATTGTTAAGCTCATTCGCCGGGCTAGAGCGCACAGAAAAACAGTATTTCAAGACATACGTGTTTTTGACACCTCATCAGATCAGAGACATACGGAGGTGTTCTTAATTACGCATTTTGAAATTTAATTTTGGCTATGCAACGAATGTTTGTTTGTTGAATGTTTTGAACAGAACTTATCGAAAAAAAAGTGCTTAACTGAGGCATCAACAGACGCGCTGAAACTCCAGCTTTCGATTAATTAAAGGGAATGTTTCACCTTTGTATTGGTTTTGAACTGAGATAGACATTATCTTTGGGCGTTATTGAAATGATGAAAATACTAAGGTCATTTTCCCCAAAACTTAGCCGTTTTTAAGCAATTCAATGTATAGTTTGCAAAATGGGGTCTAGGCTGGTGCCGCTGCTAATTGGCTGACAGCGACTTTTTCAGCCAATCCACTTTCTCAACCAATCAGCGGCAGTCTATAGCTAAATAATGACGCCATCATTCCAAATTTAAAAACTAATTTGTATAAATTTAAGTGACTTTCCGAGAGATAAAAATATCACCATCGTTTTCAGCAGCACTTGCTTCATATTTTCGACTACAACCAGCGTATATTTGACAACTTTCAGAAGGTAAAACATTCCCTTTAACCCGCGCCGTGCCGGTGCTCGGCGCCATCTTCGCTGTGCCTGTATACAGACACAGTTATCCCTAAAGGGATAACTGAACACAAATTACATTTGGATCATCAAGAATGACCTATGATAACATGATCCAGAAGGAATTGGACTGATAGCATGCGTATCCTCGGAATAGGAAGCATTTTAATATTTCCCCATTTAATTATAATGGGGAGGTCATGAAATTTGCCCGACCTTAGGTCACCAATATACAAAATCCTAGATATACGAAGTGTAGGTACGTACCTATAACCTAATGAAATCCTGTAAGTTTGCAACCAGTCGGCCAGAAACTGTGGCTGTGGTACGACGGCAAACTGTTTTGGAGGTGGGGTCACGTCATCTGGTCTGGTAACCTGACTTAAGATGACTCGAGGTCAAGAATTTCACACAATGTGGGTAATTGATGCCCGAACAGCTGTGCCGAAACAAACTTAGGGGGCGTCTAAAAGCCCCCCCCCCCCCCCTCCGCCGGCGCGGCGCAGGTTAATAAAACAAAACATTTTGGATCAAATTATTGACATGCGTGGTTCTTTGATGGCAATCATGTTTATCCTTGGACAAATTGGGTAAAATTCAAGGATTGTACGGACTCAATCAGACCTGACCAGACCAAAATGGTAATACCAGACCAAAGTATAATTTATATATTGATATAAATGTACAGAATATAACCCAGGAGACATGTTTTAAAATCATGTTAATAAATCTCAAAATATTGTTGTGTGTGCCACAGCCGTAGGGCTGTGGCACACACAACAATGTTTTGAGATTTATTAACATTATTTTAAAACATGTCTCCTGGGTTATATTCCGTACATTTCTATCAATATATAAATTATATTTTGGTCTGGTATTACCATTTTGGTCTGGACGCTGGTGGCCAAACTGGACAACACCGAAGAAACTCGGGCTTCTAGAGATTTGATGAAATATGCACACATTTTCATTTGCTGTCACGGTTACCACTACAATTCGTTAATGACCGTCGGAATGCAGTTTCAAATCTACACATGGAAACCCAGTTTCGGAAACAAAATGTGAAGGGCTGCGTCTTGTCTATCATCAGATGAGAATAACAGCCATATTTGACGTGTTCGATGCATACAGTTTCCTCTGTATCACATTTCGCTCTTTTCAAGTCGCGGAACACCGTCACCACCACCGGCACCACCACCGGAACACCGGCACCACCACCGGAACACCGGCACCACCACCGGCACCACCACCGTCACCACCACCGTCACCACCACCGGAACACCGGCACCACCACCGTCACCACCACCGTCACCACCACCGGCACCACCACCGTCACCACCACCGTCACCACCACCGACACCACCACCGGAACACCGGCACCACCACCGTCACCACCACCGTCACCACCACCGACACCACCACCGGCACCACCACCGTCACCACCACCGTCACCACCACCGGCACCACCACCGTCACCACCACCGGCACCACCACCGGAACACCGGCACCACCACCGGAACACCGGCACCACCACCGGCACCACCACCGTCACCACCACCGTCACCACCACCGGAACACCGGCACCACCACCGTCACCACCACCGGCACCACCACCGTCACCACCACCGGAACACCGGCACCACCACCGTCACCACCACCGGCACCACCACCGGCACCACCACCGTCACCACCACCGTCACCACCACCGACACCACCACCGGAACACCGGCACCACCACCGTCACCACCACCGTCACCACCACCGACACCACCACCGGCACCACCACCGTCACCACCACCGTCACCACCACCGGCACCACCACCGTCACCGCCACCGGCACCACCACCGGAACACCGGCACCACCACCGTCACCACCACCGTCACCACCACCGACACCACCGGCACCACCACCGGAACACCGGCACCACCACCGTCACCACCACCGACACCACCACCGGAACACCGGCACCACCACCGTCACCACCACCGGCACCACCACCGTCACCACCACCGGCACCACCACCGTCACCACCACCGGAACACCGGCACCACCACCGGCACCATCACCGTCACCACCACCGGAACACCGGCACCACCACCTGCACCACCACCGTCACCACCACCGGAACACCGGCACCACCACCGGCACCACCACTGGCACCACCACCGGAACACCGGCACCACCACCGGAACACCGGCACCACCACCGGAACACCGTCACCACCACCGTCACCACCACCGGTACCACCACCGTCACCACAACCGTCACCACCACCGTCACCACCACCGGAACACCGTCACCACCACCGTCACCACCACCGGCACCACCACCGGAACACCGGCACCACCACCGTCAGGTCCATACGGGAGAGCCGTGTACGCCAGTGACACGCAGAGTCAACACTGAACACTTATTAGATCAGTTGGGCAAACTACGGGGAGGCGATCTAAAAATGGATCGATAAAAAAGTGGATTTTTTATGCCCATATTTTGGCATGCTTGCAGACCCAAACTGTAGTGGCCGTATTGGTGTTCTGGAGCAACAAATGCGCACAAACTGTTCAGAAATGGTTAGAAAACATGTCGAACTTGTCTTATATCAAGGAAATATTATTGGGAATTTTTTTGGGTGGCTGTTATTCACTCGATCTAAATATTGATTTTACGCAGCATCAATTCATGTGAGAAATCCATTTTTAGATCGCGTGATCAGCTGAGAAATCCAGATTTAGGTTGCACCAACAGCTGGCGAATCAATATTTAGATTGTGCAGTCAGCTGGCTGATCAATATTTGGATCGCGCTCTGTTCGGTCGCTGGATTTTGTTTGGTGTAACTGATTTCAGAGGGTGAATTCGTAGGTTTTAAATTGACGGCAAAATCAGGCCGACAAATCTATCGCCACTCGAATGTGACTGATCACATGCATGGGTGGAACTTTAATGTAAATTGGGGTTGTAGCTACAACCCCAATAATTTGGGAATTTAACTTTACGCCTATGACGCGATGTGTTACAAATGGGCTCTAACAACTAAGTGCAACACCAATGTTTTTTTGGGGGGGTAAAGTTACGCCTCTGATCACATGATGAAACGGATGATGACGACACACATTAGTAAGGGAACAAGTGTGGCCCGCTTGCTACCGCAATACGATGGTAACAAGTTCGATAGTGCATAGCAGGTAAGCTGATCATGCCCGCTCCGCTCCCGTCTCCCATTTCCATTCCCGTCGCCGTCGCCGTCCCGTTCCCGTCGGAACTCCGGTATTGCTGCTGTGATGTGCCGTTTACGCCGCAAAAAAAACACCGAAAAAGTACTACTCTATTTATTTTAAAGTTTTTTTTTTAAAACAAATAATACACACACACACACACACACACACACAAGTCATACACGTCATAGCCGTCACTCCCCGTCGTGTGCACCGCCCCGCGAAAAGCCTCGGCGCCGCCCGCGGCGCCTAGGTGACGATGACTGGGCGACACACGACCGGGCGATGGAGGGCACCGGCTGGGCCGCCGACAGAGGCCGCCGACAGAGGCCGACCAGGCAGCAGGGTCCAGACGGCGGCTGACACGCTCGGCAGGCGGCAGCACCAGACACCAGCGGTCCCGATGACTGGGCGACACACGACCGGGCGATGGGGGCACCGGCTGGGCCGCCGACAGAGGACGACGAGGCAGCAGGGTTCAGACGGCGGCCGACACGCCCGGCAGCACCAGACACCAGCGGTCCCGATGACTGGGCGACACACGACCGGGCGATGGGGGCACCGGCTGGGCCGCCGACAGAGGTCAGCAGCAGGGTCAAGACGGCGGCCGACACGCCCGGCAGCACCAGACACCAGCGGTCCCGATGACTGTGGGCGACACACGACCGGGCGATGGGGGCACCGGCTGGGCCGCCGACAGAGGTCAGCAACAGGGTCAAGACGGCAGCCGACGACTGAGCACATCAAACCTCTTCACTATCTGCCAACATTTCGTGCAGGATGGCTAGCAGACCCGATTTCGTTTTTGTGCGTCTCACAACACCCATCGGAGCCTCACATTCCTGGCCAGAGCACGACGAGGTGATGGCTCCCATCCTGGCCAGAGCACGACGAGGTGATGGCTGTGGTGAGGCGCTGGATCAGCTCTGCTTTTGACAGCCTTTCCAGGCTATCGTCGTCTGGCAGCACGTACACCTTTTCCATGCGGCCCAACGTATCGTCCACCATCGCTGCCTTGTAGATGTTGTAGTTTGCCAGAGCAGTGGCGTCAAAGTTGACAAAGTCTGGGTGCATGTAGACACCGCTGACGCTCTGCAAGATGTTGTAGTTTGCCAGAGCCACCATCGCTGCCTTGTAGATGTTGTAGTTTGCCAGAGCAGTGGCGTCAAAGTTGACAAAGTCTGGGTGCATGTAGACACCGCTGACGCTCTGCAAGTGCATCACACTGTCATTAGGCTTCAGCAGGTACTCGGTTTGCCGCAGCTGAGCCCTGACTGTGTCCACACTCTCCTGCAGTGGGATGGCGTACTCATTGAACGTATCGCCGTTGACAGTACACCGCTTCAGCACACTGGCTTTCACGGCTTCCAGCCAGTCTCCACATATGGCTGCCTGCTGCAACTGTGCGGTGGACGGCTGGCCTGTGGAAAGAGAAACATTGTCAGATTATGGTGACGAATTATGGTGACGATGGCACTGGTTGGTGCACCTACATGCATCCAATGACATTTATTAATGGGGGGTTGGTGTCAAACCATGCATTGGCCAGTGCATGCCTGAGAATAGCAAAATGCATGCCCAAGTTGATGTACGCTCCAACAAGATCTCATTGAAACCTGCCATTGCCATTGTTTGCAGTCTGAACCAAGCCTAAATATAATAGTTAACCAATACAATACTCAGCTTTCCAAACTCAGCTTGAGCTCAGGCTGTTTCTTCAGTGTTCTGGTGTGGCTTTCTCTAGTTTGGAAAGACATCTGATTTACAATTTGGGGGCCTAAAGACAATAATACTGAACAGGTATATACAGTAAAGAGGTATTGGTAGGGCAGGCGTCACACTTCTGGACACAACACTGTAGGTAGTGTGACAAGCCTGAACAAGTGGCAGGCGGAGCAGCTAGCTTGATGACGTCATTGGGAGGGTATACTTAATGGCGTAGGGCTGTTTACTAAATCAGACTTAATGGCGTAGGCCTGTTTACTACTCGATAAGACTTAATGGCAGGGTTAAGTTAGTTTAGGTTATGGTACCTAAACTAACCTAACCTAACCCCGCCATTAAGTCTGATTGAGTAGTAAACAGGCCTACACCAATAAGTCTGATTGAGTAGTAAACAGGGCTACGTCATTAGGTATACCCTCTCAATGATGTCATCAAGCCGGCTGCATCGCCTGCCACTTGTTCAGGCTCGTCACACTACCTACAGTGTTGTGTACAGAAGTGTGACGCCTGTCCTACCAGTACCCAGTAAAGATTACCAAAGTTGAAGTGGATTTAATATTTTGGCCACAGATGGTCACAACATCCAACGGAAAAGTTGTATTACCTTTTTAAAAGACATGTTTGCACAATTTCAATGTGAATCACCTCACCTCACAACTCACACTAATGTCATTTCTTATGGTTTTGGCTACACCAATGCAACCCATGAGAACAAAATCGCAATGATTATGTAGAAGGATAAACAATTAAATGATCTAGCCCTAAAACAGTCCAAAAATTAATCCCAATTGTTGAAAAACAACGATTTAAAACGGGACTGAGCCACTGCGCCACAATTGCCTACAAATAGTCACCATTTAATTATGCCAATCATTCCACTCACACGGACAAATACCCTTTAAAAACCACTCATATGTATAGCATGCGGTTTGATCGTTGTCATAGGCGGTAATAAATATGATTTGCTAGTATCCTATTGCCTTCAAAAAATAAAAGTCCGGCGAACCAACCTGCCCACTTCACAGCACAAACTCTACAACATGGTGGCTCATCATAAACAAATAGTGTGTATGCAGAATATTAATTTCCGAAAAATGATAATTTGACAGGTAAATGAACTCCAAAATTTTCATTTTCATTAATCATTAATTTTAACAAAAAGCGATGCTGAATAATATTACAATTAATCATTAAATAGCAGACTTCATATGGTCATTCATAGTCAGCCTTTCTCATTGACGCAATATCTGCTAAAGTAGGGCCAGGCTCCTTCCAGGTACAAGAAAATATGATGGGGCGATTCGTGTAGACCGGGGAGAAAAAAACGGGGAAAAAATCCAGGGGTGATGGGCATTTTTTGAGGGGTGATAGGGTGTTTGTATGTGTGAATGTCAGGAAATCAATCCATTTTTAGATCGGATCTCCTTATAAGGGCTCGCTCCGCCCATTTTAATGACGTCACGATCTAATTTTTGATCGATCCATTTTTAGATCGCCTCCCCGTAGTTTGCCCAACTGGGATCAGGCTACGCTCGAGCCATTTACCCGAGCGAGTGCTAACTATAGCAAAACAAGTACCTCGCTTTCACTTGACAGGGACGTGCTTTGTTCAAGCGTTAACTAATGCCATTTTTCGCCACTTAATGCTTAATGCTTAATGCTTGATGGCTCTCAAGTGAGGTATGTACATATTCACTCACATTATTATGGAGTAATTGGAGTATCTCCCTGGTTCTGCTGGTAATATTTGGTAAAATACGGTCGGGGGAGAGGAAGCATCAGCGTAACGTAATAATAAGATGGGGGTCCGCCTAAGCGTGACAAATTGTGTCATGGGGAGGGAGGGGCCGAAAACTGTCCAAATTTGCTTAACGTAATTAATGGACGGCCCCCAATAGGTGTTCAGTGTTGACTATACTTAGTCAGCACTGAACATCTATTATATCAGACTACGCTCGAGCCATGTACCAGAGCGAGTGCTAACTAGCAAAGCCTTGCTTCCATTTGGGAGGGATTTTACCCGTTTTGTTCAAGTGCTCTAGAATTCCAGTTTTTCGCCGTTGAATGCTTAATTGCCTGCACGGGCGACGCCAATTTCCGATGTTTTTATGTTGTTGTTTTTTTTTGGGGGGGGGGGACAGAGGCATTCTGAAGTAGATTATTTCCATGCAAGGCCCATATTCTAAATTTCATGCAACGGCCTAATGTTAAAATCTGAAAATGTTCGGGGGACGTGTCCCCACGTCTCCGCCGCCGCCTCCGACGCCTGCATGATTGCCTGTATGGCTCAGGTTACGTATTCAAACACATTATTATGGAGTAGCTCCCCGGTTCTCCTGGTAATAATTTGCAAAAACAGGGGGGGTAAGCATCAACGTAACGTTATTATAGGATGGGACCTCTTCAGCGTGACAAATTGTGACATGGGGGAGGGAGTCAAAAATTGGGAAAATTTGCCTAACGTAATTAATGGACGGCCGGTAATGGTCTCTAACGCTGACGCTGAACACCGCCTACCTTCACCCTCAGCGGCGTCCCGCGTCCTTCACTGGAGCGAAACCACCGCCGAACCTCAGGCACCTACTCACCCACCTACAACTCACACAGGTACCCTCCCCGCCACTGCTGACACTGAACACCGCCCACCTTCACCCTCAGCTGCGTCCCACGTCCTTCACTGGAGCGAAACCACCGCCGAGCCTCAGGCACCTACTCACCCACCTACAACTCATACAGGTACCCTCCCCGCCACTGCTGACACTGAACACCGCCCACCTTCACCCTCAGCGGCGTCCCGCGTCCTTCACTGGAGCGAAACCACCGCCGAGCCTCAGGCACCTACTCACCCACCTACAACTCACACAGGCACCCTCCCCGCCACTGCTGACACTGAACACCGCCTATACCTTCACCCTCAGCGGCGTCCCGCGTCCTTCACTGGAGCGAAACCACCGCCGAGCCTCAGGCACCTACTCACCCACCTACAACTCACACAGGCACCCTCCCCGCCACTGCTGACACTGAACACCGCCCACCTTCACCCTCAGCTGCGTCCCGCGTCCTTCACTGGAGCGAAACCACCGCCGAGCCTCAGGCACCTACTCACCCACCTACAACTCACACAGGTACCCTCCCCGCCACCGCTGACACTGAACACCGCCTATACCTTCACCCCCAGCTGCGTCCCGCGTCCTTCACTGGAGCGAAACCACCGCCGAGCCTCAGGCACCTACTCACCCACCTACAACTCACACAGGTACCCTCCCCGCCACTGCTGACACTGAACACCGCCCACCTTCACCCTCAGCTGCGTCCCGCGTCCTTCACTGGAGCGAAACCACCGCCGAGCCTCAGGCACATACTCACCCACCTACAACTCACACAGGCACCCTCCCCGCCACTGCTGACACTGAACACCGTCCACCTTCACCCTCAGCTGCGTCCCGCGTCCTTCACTGGAGCGAAACCACTGCCGAGCCTCAGGCACCTACTCACCCACCTACAACTCACACAGGCACCCTCCCCGCCACTGCTGACGACTGAACACCGCCTATACCTTCCCCCTCAGCTGCGTCCCGCGTCCTTCACTGGAGCGAAACCACCGCCGAGCCTCAGGCACCTACTCACCCACCTACAACTCACACAGGTACCCTCCCCGCCACTGCTGACGACTGAACACCGCCCACCTTCACCCTCAGCTGCGTCCCGCGTCCTTCACTGGAGCGAAACCACCGCCGAGCCTCAGGCACCTACTCACCCACCTACAACTCACACAGGTACCCTCCCCGCCACTGCTGACGACTGAAGGCACCGCCCACCTTCACCCTCAGCTGCGTCCCGCGTCCTTCACTGGAGCGAAACCACCGCCGAGCCTCAGGCACCTACTCACCCACCTACAACTGACACAGGTACCCTCCCCGCCACTGCTGACGACTGAAGGCACCGCCCACCTTCACCCTCAGCTGCGTCCCGCGTCCTTCACTGGAGCGAAACCACCGCCGAGCCTCAGGCACCTAGTCACCCACCTACAACTCACACAGGCACCCTCCCCGCCACTGCTGACACTGAACACCGCCTATACCTTCACCCTCAGCGGCGTCCCGCGTTCTTCACTGGAGCGAAACCACCGCCGAGCCTCAGGCACCCACTCACCCACCTACAACTCACACAGGTACCCTCCCCGCCACTGCTGACACTGAACACCGCCCACCTTCACCCTCAGCTGCGTCCCGCGTCCTTCACTGGAGCGAAACCACCGCCGAGCCTCAGGCACCTACTCGCCCACCTACAACTCACACAGGTACCCTACCCGCCACTGCTGACACTGAACACCGCTCACCTTCACCCTCAGCTGCGTCCCGCGTCCTTCACTGGAGCGAAACCACCGCCGAGCCTCAGGCACCTACTCACCCACCTACAACTCACACAGGTACCCTTCCCGCCACTGCTGACACTGAACACCGCCCACCTTCACCCTCAGCGGCGTCCCGCGTCCTTCACTGGAGCGAAACCACCGCCGAGCCTCAGGCACCTACTCACCCACCTACAACTCACACAGGTACCCTCCCCGCCACTGCTGACACTGAACACCGCCCACCTTCACCCTCAGCGGCGTCCCGCGTCCTTCACTGGAGCGAAACCACCGCCGATCCTCAGGCACCTACTCACCCACCTACAACTGACACAGGTACCCTCCCCGCCACTGCTGACGACTGAAGGCACCGCCACCCTGCTGTCTCCTCGGCGGCGACTCACCCCAGACTGGCTGGGACACGCAGAAACCCAGGGCCCCATGCCTGAATCCTGGTAATGAGCCGATGCATAACAAGTTACCACTCGAAGCAGCAACGCATGATTTCACTTTGGCTAATTGCTGTGCGGTGATAGCATCGAATGCTAATGTCAGACGAATATTCATTATTGCTTAGCGTACGGAAAGCGCTACACACGCGGAATGTAATTAGGTGAGCTGAAAAATGAAGCATCTTTAATTGCCTGATAAGGAGGACCAACTAATTCCAAAAAGGCATGGGATCTCTTAATGAACTTCTTATGAATCTTCTAGAAACACGAGGTAATAGTGATACAATTTACCATGCTGATGGCGAACTAGTGATGCAACTGACAGTGACCGACCTACGGTTGGGCAAAATGGGCAATTGACCCCCCCCCCCCCCCCCAAACGAAATATCGGTAGGCTTGTATTTGTAGGCTTGTATTTGCTAATTCTTGTATTTGTTTGCCCCCCCCCCCAAACCGATCCGGCAGGTTGTGATTTTTGTCCTGGTACAGTGGCGGCTAAATTTGCCTTCGAAAATATGATTTTTTTCTTTATTTTGACATTGAGAGACAACACAAAAAAACACAGTAAGACAACAACAACAAAAATTGCCGTCCGACCATTTCTCATTTCCTTGGAAAGTTGTGGTTTAAAAAAAAAAAACATTTTTTTCTCAAGATACGGCCTTCCGTATTTTCCCAAGTTCACTGTGCAGGCCTAATTTTGACGACCAATAACTCCGAGACTAAAAAAAAAACGATTTTGATCAACTTTTTTTGGTTTGGATCAGAGGCCTAAGGCCTGTTCGGCATCTAAGCATATTATTGGCTTAAGTGATGTCACACTTTCGGTGACGTCATGCCACTTTTGAAGACGTCATAGATAGGCCGAATATTCTTAGGACAATTACATTTTCAATGAAGAAGTGGCCTATAAAAAATTGCTGCAGCATTTCTATAACTTTCTGATTTCTGTTTCATTTATTGTAGCTATCTTGTAATCCCGTTATGAGGTTGTGACGCCTGAAATACGTGCCTTTGAATTGTTTTTGATAATTGATTTATATATTGTGATCGGGATGGAAGGTGAGCGAAGAGGGATTCCTCAATTCTTTGATTTAATCAACAATGCTTTCATGGAAGACCAAGAAAGTAGCGATGATGACGTTGTCATGAATCACGCCAACGAAGACCGTGATCCTCAGCCGATGAGGTGAATTGCTTTATCTTCATTGTCTCAAAATCAGTCGGTATATTCTTAGATGCCGAACAGGTTCGGCATCTAAGTATATTCGACTGCGCTTGCGCAGTAAGGTGCTCTGAGCCTGGGTTAAAGGAGATAGTTCACCTTCAACATGGGATTTTGAACTGAAATAGCAGTTTTGTAGCCCGTGTTGAGAAATCCTCATCTGCAACTTTCCTTTGGCTGAAAAGACTCTCCAGCCGAAGATATTTGACTTTTTGGCGAAGGAATGCGGCGCATATATGATATACCGTACCGTCTGAGAGTGCCAGCACTACCAGGGCGCATGCGCAGACCAATAACGCACACCATAACATTAATAATTTACGACCTTCTGTCCTGAATTGGCGCGATGTAGGACCATTTTTGAAAAGAAAAAAAGAAAGTGTATTAACAAATATAATAAAATCGTGTTCTGAAAAATTTCCGAAGGTGAACTATTTCCTTTAAGGCTAACTGGCGAATGACGTCAGAAACTATGACATCATCTCCCGTCATGCTCATCAGAATGTCTAAGCCAAAAAATTATGGATGTGCCCGATTTCGGAATACAATTTCGACGATATTGGTGCCGGCGGCAAAATAAGGGGGCACATATCGCGGAAACTGGTGGATTTTGAGAAGATGAAGATAAAGCAACTCACTTCATCGGCTGATGATCACGGTCTTCGTTGGCGTGATTCATGACTACGTCATCATCGCTACTTTCTTGGTCTCCCATGAAAGCATTGTTGATTAAACTAAAGAAATGAGGAATCCCGCTTCCCTTACCTTCCATCCCGATCACAATATATGAATCAATTCTCATAAACAATTCAAAGGCACGTATTTCAGGCGTCTCAACCTCACAACGGGATTACAAGATAGCTACAATAAATAAAACAGCAATCAGAAAGCTTATAGAAAGGTTGCTGCAATTTTGTATAGGTCACGTCTTCATTACGAATGCAATTGTACTAAGAATATTCGGCCTATCTATGACGTCTTCAAAAGTGGCATGACGTCACCGAAGGTGTGACGTCACGTAAGCCAATAATATGCTTAGATGCCGAACAGGCCTCAAGATTAGTCGAAGAACAATTTGGCAATCACGGAGCTTCTATTTTTTTTTTGTCACGTTATTTTGTGACCTACTTTTTGCGCCGTGACCTTGACCTGTTGGAAACTGAAATTAAACATTCCGTCTAATGAAGATTTGAGCTTCATTGATGTCCTGTCGTATACAAAATAAAAAAGTGGGATTCGACCTGTAAAAATCATTTTTGAGTCTTGCAACGCAGACATAATACGCTGTTTGGGCACCTGTCCGTCGATAACTTCGCATCTACTTGACATACACTTTCGAAACAAAGTCCAGCGTGACTCCTGACGACGAAACCTCTCGGTTGGTGCCTGTTACACCGACATCAGGTCACCATATAACCTGCCAGGCCAATATAACGTAACGTACCCAAACAGCGTATTGTGTGCTTTGCAAGGCTCAAAAGTAGTTTTTACAGGTCGAACCCCATTCTTTAGATTTTGTATACGAAAGGACATCAATGGAACTCAAATCGTGATCATACGAGAAAATAATCCAGTTTCCAACAGGTCAAGGTCACGGCGCAAAATGTAGGTCACGAGGTCACATGACAAAATGAAAATAGAAAATCCGAGATTGCCAAACTGTTCTTTGTTTAATTCCGATTCCAACAATAAAAAACATCAAAATCGCTTCTTTAGTCTCGGAGTTATTGGTCGTCAAAATTAGGCCTGCATATTGAACTTGGGAAATTTTCGGAAGGCCTTATCTTGTTTTTGTTTTGTTTTTTGGTCACCACCAATGAAAAGTTGTGCCCTTGAAGTGCACAACTTTTCAAGAAAATAAAAAATGGTCGGACGGCAAATTTGAAGAAAAACAATGGTTGTCTTACTGTGGAAGTCCCCAAAAGTAGGTTTTACTGGTCAACCCCCACTTGTTTATACGAAAGTACATCAATGAAGCTCAAATCGTCATCAGACGAAAATGTTAATTGCAGTTTCCAACAGGTCAAGGTCACCTCGAACACCATTTGACGGACGAGGCTGAATAGTTCACAGCGTGAATCAACAGCCTAGATAACCCCAGACACGTAGTTTTATCGAAATATGGAATGTAGTGTGTTATTTAGAGATTGTTTTGGTCGATCTGTTCTGGAATGCCCCAGTTGCCCCCTCCCCAAACGAAAAATCGGTAGGCAAATGCATATCCCCCCCACACCGTTCCGGGGGGTTGTTATTTTTTTTTTGCGGGAAGGCGGGATTTACCCCCTGTCCCGCTCAACGAAACTTTCGTGCTGACGACCCGACCCCCCCCCCCCCGCTCAAAGACCTTTCCCGCTGACGATCCGACGCCACCCCCCCCCCCCTTCCCCTTCACTCAACGACTCTGCGCTGACGACCCCACGCTACCCCCCCCCCCCCTCCCGTCAACAACTTTTCGCTGACGAAACGGAGCGAAATTCCCCCCCCCCCCCAACTCGAAACCTAGATCAGCCTCCTTCCCATCAGTCAGAACGAGTGAACGTCAGTACCAGCCGCTTGAAACTGTGGCTGTCGGCTGCACCTTACCGACTTTGATTGACAGAGGTGAACAAATGTTCAGACGCGCCAACGCACGTTGGTGTCAGTTGATTGGGTACCGCCGTACCGTGAGTTAGTAAAACGCTGTTAAAGATAAATACACATCCAAAACTAAAGATATGATTGGCGAAAACACATGACAGGACCTCAGTCATCTTCAATGTGGCTCAGCATTAGAATACCGGCGTAAAACATCATAATACACTGTCCAAAACAGCTTGTTTTGATTTAGTGGCAGCGTTCCTCAAGCCAGACCTAGCGGTGAAAAAAATCGGCGACACCGCCGCTGTCCCATGACTAGCGTAACCCGCGTCGTTGTCATGTCGGTGAGACAGGTGAGACAGCGACAATTGTGGCGCTGTTTGTGCCAGTAGCGACGCGATTCAAGTGCCTGTCGTCGGATGTTGACATGTGTTGACTGCTTCAAGGGACGCGGTATCGTGTGGCTGGATATGGATATATATTGAGGCAATTCAGTGGAGAATCCCGTTAGGTAAAAAACCTTGACATTGACATGGGGAAAACTGTCAAGAAGACAGTCGGAAAGTGTGAGTGTAAGCCTAATATGAATAGTAAATTGAAGTGCGTGGATTGTGAGAAGAAACTGCCTCCGTCTAGGAAGCATGCCTTTGCGGCCACACTGCCCGTATGAGGGCGAGATGAGGAACGTCAAACGACACAGCAAGCTAGTCCACCGCAGGATGGTTTTCAGAGTAAAACAAGGCATTTGGCATAGGTGTCATGGAACGCTTGATAAGACCGGAGGCTGACAAGACTGAATCAGGCAGCTACCACCACCAGGAGGTATGGTCAACTGCTGTAATCCCGGACACATCCTATTCTCAGACTTTTCATGCTATCAGAATGTAAACAATACGTCAGTATCATCTGCATTCTGATAGCATGAAAAGTCTGAGATTCAGAGTAGGACGTGTTTGAATATTGGACTTGTACCCTAGATATCCGTGGTTATGCAATTTATGTAATTCATTGTTGCCCTTTTGTGATAATTGCCAGCATCTTGGCTGTACTTGTCAGGTGCTCCTGTTTCATATAAATGCACTTTCAAATGAAGATAATAGCATTCTTAGTACATCCCATTGGTCCAGACATTCAATATCTCAGGGAATTAACTTTTTAATCTTTATTGTTACTGAAAACCATATGAATAGGAAGGTACATTGCAAGCAAGTGCTTTCAACTTACTCCTTGCCAACTAAGCTTCATTATAAACCAAAATCACAGGAATTACCTTCCTAATATCTGAATCCAGTATCCCGATAAATCATGTGCTGTGGTGCGGTGGTCAGTAGATAGCTACAACTAGCGTTACGTGATCAAAGGGATAGGTGCTCTGATTTAAGCGTAAGCTTATGGACCAATCCTTTTGCTTTGATGGCAACGTGCACCAATGCGTCCATCCTGAATTTCACCTATTGTCAAGGCAAATACATATATGATGATGATGATGGTGATATTAATAGATCAAAATTTGTTAAATATCATGGAGGATCCTGGTCAGTGGACAGGGATGATTTTGAATGAGAAAGGGAGAACTTCCCCTTCCTTCGTGCAATACAATTTTAGCAGATACTACTTCCCCTCCCATTTTTTAAAAAAAGTATTTAGATCCTGGATTTTCTTGGAGCTCTATCTGAAGAGCTTGCCAAATTATAGGTCAAATTTTGGATACCTAATGCCAACATTATTGATGGATCAAGTATTGATTCCAAAGTTTAGTGAAATTTATTTGCTGGATCTTGTTAGCACAATCTCTTTATCTCTATCACATATCAAATTAAATGAAAAATTATGTTTAAATATTAAATACTGGCATAAAAACTGTGCCAATGTAAAATCATGTTGGATTCTGAACAATAACATACAATTTGTGGTATACTCAGACCAAAATAGCCACAGCATTCTGCATCTGTATTTGTAGTTCTTGTCGTAAAATATTCAATACTGGCATAAATACTGTGTCAATGTAAAATCATGGATACAATTATTGCCCTCATATGACCAGAACCAAAAATAATAATGGTGTTTTCTATCTTATTTGTGGAATATTGAATGATGCTTTGATTCTATTACCTACTTCAAATACGCAAAACATCAATTGTCCAAAACTATTGTGCAGCCCCCATGGAAGCAGCAAGTGATGTCATCACGGATGAATGTGGAAACATTATTATTGCATCCTTGTAACAATAGGTACAACAAATATCAGCAGACGATGCAACGTTGCATGGTTCTGGAGTACATTTATTCAGACACCACTATCTTCATGTGTAACATTTTAAAATGTCTTCATTGTAACAATCACAAAATGTGTTGTGTGTTGAAAATGTGCTCTGTGTTGACACAATGTGCTGCGTGTTGACAAAATATGTTGTATGTTTACCAAATGTACCAGAGTGATGATTTTTATTAATATTGTTAGTCACCGAGGCGTGAGAAAAACTTGATTTTTAGAGTAATTGGCCATAAGAGCGCGAAAAATGGAAGTGATTTAGCCTGGCTCTTTGTCGGTGCCAGGCTCGAGTTTTTTTCCCACCTCTGTTGATTAAACTCGATTCAATTAACTGGACGGTGGGGGCCAATTCGACGAGTTTGCAGAGTGTTTCTGCACGACACCGCAGCAACATATTGAACACGGCCGACCTTTGAAATTAGTCGATGCAAGTTGTATTACGTCTCTGCTCCACGAAGCCAGTTGGGACCATTGCCAGATTGATTAAGCAGAGGCAAGGTTAAGGAGTCGAAGAAGTATCGGGTCAATATTACGATAGTTAAAGTAAAACCCCACCCTGAGCTGCCATATGGTTTCGGAAATGCGTGAAGATCCGAGTATAATTCCTTGTTTTAATTTAACTGATATCAATAGCCGTTTTCACGAAGGATTTTGCGTTTGCGTTTCGGGCGATTAAGGCGTTTGGGGCGTTGGGGCCTTTGGGGCGATTGGGGCATTTGGGGTAAATGCAGAGGTGGAGAATTGTCAAAATGCCAGGGGGTGCTTTTCACCGGCGGCTCTCAAATCCAAATTGTAGCGAGAGGACGAAGAGAGGTGGCGGCCGTTATGGCCGCTTAAACGCGACGGACCGTAAAATAAAAGGAAGCAAGCGGTACGAAAATAGATCCAAACATCAGTGACAAGATGCATCGAAAACCCAATATGGAGTTTCATGTCATGGTCGCTGGAAGCGAGTTTTGTTTGCACTGCGGCTGCCCCCCCCCCCCTCCCCCAACCGCTTCGAGTCACATCAAGAATCGTAATGTATGTTAACTTGTAAACGATGGGAAGAGAACAAAAAGTCACGGTGCGAACATGTAAACCTTCAAGTCACATAATATCGACACTGAAATGACGAAGTCGTCAATGTTGACCTGACCGTGTGAACCTTTTTCTTCCTTTTTTCATTTATTTATTCAATGTATCTCGATATTTCGAACAACCACATACAAGCAACGCAACGCAGAAAAAGCCACGGTCCGGTCGGCAGCAGTCCTGGCAGCTGCGCGGCGCGGCATCGGATATCACAGCGGCGACGGGCGGACATGCCGCAGCGAGAGGTGTGCACTGGCGGATCCAGGGGGGGGGGGGGTGGCGGCAGGGGCAAAAGCCCCCCCCCCCCCCCAGCTCGACAGGGGCGGCAATATAAATTATCCCCCCCAAACAAATCGCTGAAACTGGCGATGAAAATGGGTACTGCCTGCGAAAAAATAACTTGTTGCGAAAGAAAGAAATGTTGTTTTTGCCTCGTTCGTGTTTGCTCTATTTGGTAGCATTTTGGTAACAGTAGGGTTAGGGAAAGTCTGACGCTATTTTGGAGTGATTTACAACCAACGTAAGTTATAATTGTACACGCAGCGTCGCAGCCTTTGGTCTCCTGCTGCCTGCTGGGTGGCAGAGGAGCGCGGGAATGAATTTCCTTACATAGGTGCCTATGTTGTGTGGAATACGTCTACTAGTATTAAGTAGGGTAATTAGGTTCAGTAAAAAAAGCATAATGGTCTTCTTTTTGTAGCTGTTGTATTCCACGACAAATCGACAAAAACAAAGTGCAAAATGACACCATCATGTCACCAATTATAACCAAAATTGGTATATGGGGTAGCCTGGGGCGCTTAAGTGAGTTGTGAAAGTTGTATTGCAATGCAAGCAGTGGTTCAGGAGATATCGCCTCGGACATTTTTATAAGGTCACGGTGCAGGTCAATCTTTGTCGGCCCATATGGTGGGGAATTTATGAAGCAATATAGATGTATTATGTCATTATAATGGCAATGAGCTGTTGTATAACATAGTGATGTTTATTTTTTTATTTTCGAAAATTTCACAATTTAGTAAGTTTTCGAAATTGTACAACTTTTTGGATACCTTTTCTCAAACGTGTTTCTATTTTTTTTGGCTATGCTATTCTTACGTGTAAGGACGTGATTAAGTGAGAGAAAACAAAATGAAATTGAGGAATATTTGCTTCCAAATATCACAAATTTTGTCATTTTACTTGCTATTTTATATATAAAAAATATGTTATTCGCTAATAACTTTTGACCGAATAAAACTAGATTGGTACGATAGACGTCATTTTGCTGTTCTCATCAAGACGAATTGAATGCTCTGCAGCATGACCTCTGTCTGACATTTTATGACCTTGACCTTAAATTTCAAAGTTAGTATTTGTTTTTTAAATTTTGAATCTTTTTTAATACCCAAGCCAAATGTATTTCCTATTTTGACTGTATTATTGCTAATTGTAAAGAAGTGTCGCTCAAACAGAAAAAATGATGGTTATTTGTCTTCAAATATGCTAAATTTGGTAATTTCTTGTGTTCTTTTTGTGAAAGATATTATGTATTCTCCAATAACTTTTGACTGAATAAAGATAAAAAGGTAAAATGGACACCATTTTGTTATTTTCGTTAAAGGGAAATAATGACCTTTTGATTTTGTTAGCAACAATTTCTTAGGCTACCGCTATGGTTTAAAATTATTTTATTTAAATTTAAGAATTAAATAAAATTATTCCCAAATTCGAAGTTGTAAGTTTGGGGAAAATACAAAACAAGTACCTTGTGTACTTCATGAAGATCATTGACAATTCGCCCTTCCCTACCATTGTTTAAATCGATTGCGGCATTTTTGGAGGCTCTGTGACATTTCCGATCAAACTGAGCGCTGCTCGGACACACGCTAGTAGCGCTTTCGTTCTCCATGGCAACCAGGCGTCAGCCAATCAAAAGCCAGAAAGGGAATACGTTCTGGCTTTTCATTGGCCTGGTTGCCATGGAGAACGAAAGCGCTACTAGCAACAACTCGCCACAATGGTTTAGTGCGCCGAGAAGCATGACAATGCTTTGTAAACAAATCGCCGACGCTAAATAGGTCGCCGTCGATGTGCATCGATGAGCTTCCGATTTAATTGCCAGTTTTGTGTTATTGTTTGTTAGTTTTTTGGGGAAAAATTATTATTTTCATGATAATATAAAGCATAGTGTTATATACAGCCACAGACAAATTATACAATACTCCTAATGTTGAAAACAAATGAATTTATTTTCAAAAATTGAGGGTCGCAACCACTAACTATGCCGCCGTTGATGTGCATCGATGAGCTTCCGATTTTATTGCCACTTTTTCCAATCGCTGTTAGTTTTAGAAGATCGCCGGGCATATAATCACAACAAGCAGAACGCACAATATATTTTCCACTCCATTGCGTAAAAAAAAACAATACGGGAAAAGCCCGCAGTTTGATGAGGACCAAAAGTACTTGCAAGTACCGGTCGTTAAAAGTGTGGAACGCTTATCAACTTTAACTTGAAATATCTTTCGGTAGGGAAGTTTTCATGCAAAATGTGATGAATTTACAATATATTTTGGTCTCGTCTGGCGATTTCAAGTGCTAACTCCATTTTTGTGGAAAAGGGTCATTATTTCCCTTTAAGACGCGTCGAATGATATGCAGTATGACCTCTTTCTAACATTTGGTGACCTTCACCTAAGGTCAATGTCAAGGTTCAAGGTTAGGTTTCCAATTGTGGCCGCATTTGTGGCGATGTTATATATCTTAAAACTTGTCTTGTTGCGAGGAATTCGATTGTGCTTAAATAACGCCTGATTGTCAATGGCAACATTTAAATTCATTTTAATTTGAATGTCGAATAGTAACTTCATAACTTCCTTCTCGGTGTAAAGAAAGCCCGAAAATGTCTCAGTTTGCTTTATAATCATCAATGATCGCGCAATTATTTTAATACCAATGAATTCCTATCTTCAAGACAAGTTCAAAGATATATAACATTGCCGTGTAGGTCAAATTTGGAAAGGTGACTTTGCGCCGTGATCTTGACCTTAGGTCAAGGTCATCAAATGTCATACAGAAGTCATGATGCACATCTATCAACGTGTCTTGATGATACCAACAAAATGACGTTTACCGTGCCCTTCTAACTTTATTCAGTCAAAAGGTATTAGCGAATAACTAATTTATATATAAAATAGCATATAAAATGGAAAAATTGTATATATTTGGAGGCAAATATCCATCAATTTTATGTTTGCACTTAATTGACACGTCCTAGGTCACCTAGGTCATTACACGTAATAATAGCATAGCGAACAAAAATAACCCAAGTCCGCAAAGGGAAAAATGTGGGGGGCACCTTTTAGGTCATATGGAGGCCCCTGGGGCCCGGAAGGCCCCCAGTGAAATTAGCCCCCCCCCCCCCATATTGGGAGGCTGGATCTACCAGTGGAGGTGTGACACCAGGATTTATCCGCGGAGGTGCGGGAGGTCTGCCCCTGTCTACCGGCCCGGGGCGCGAATTGCACTATCAGCAAAACGGCGATTCTTAAGCGCCGGCTACGGTGCCGGGTCGGGCAATCCGCGCCCCAGGCCGGGCGACCGCCCACACAAACATGCTGAGGGACGGTAAGACTGACCGTGTGAACTGACCTGACCCTACCTGACCGTGCAAAACCGCCTATTTACACACGGACTGACACACATACACACACTTTTACACCACTCAGTCTTACTTCGCCGAAGTAAGACTCAACAGCCGTTAGTAAAACGGACCTGTTTATTTGAGGGGGTGCTTTTACAGTGAGGGGGTGCACTTTTTAGCTCAGGGGGTGCTTGAGCACCCCCAAAACCCCTAATTCTCCACCCCTGGGTAAATGGGTCTATAGCTCGTAAGAACAATGCTTTTCCCGGTGATTTTTGGTATCAATCGCAATTTTATGAATTAATGTATAAGTATATGCTCTTACAGTTCAATATTTCCCGTTGGTTTGCTTTGAATATTCAAATTCTTGAGCAAATCTGGCAATTTTGGGTTGCGTTAGTTCCTTCTACAAAATATACCGACAACGCCCCAAAAGAGGCTAAAAAGTATACTAGATAATCAGCTTTGATTAAATCAAATACGCAATTGACACTTAGTTAGGGCAAAATTGAAGATATTAATCACAAAGAAATATAATATTATGATGACAAATGCAATCAAATGTCAATAGCATAGACATACCTTAATTCATCGTCGCTCCGTCCCGCTGAGATCGTCTAATTTAGAGTGGTAACTTCGTTGGTTTCTGAAAACCGGAACAATCCTTACTCATTTATTTAAGCAACGAATCACACCAAATGTTCTTGATTTGATCAATTGATTAATTGATGAATCTCATAAAAGCTGAAAGAACCTCAGAAAAAAAAACACTTATAAACCCATGAAACATGCGGACTTTCTGCAGCCACTGGTACTGAAAACTCAAAAATGGTTGCTCTAAATCGAACGGACGGCATGGCTGGGCGCAGACCACGGCTCTGCACATGCGGAACGTGACGTCAGGTGACCGGCTGTCCCGTTGCCATGGTGACGGGCCGGCTGGCGCCGGAGCCACGTGGTCGCCATGGTTATCGGGCGGCGGCGCCTGCGTGGAGCCAGCGCAGAGCCGGAGCCAGCATTCTCGTCATCTTACAACAAATGATCAAAACGAAATCGCTAATTAGCATTAATCCTTGCTATCAAAAGTGAATATGACTGAAAATATGAATGGACTAATTCATCTAGTTTTCATCGAAATAAGCTAATATTCCTGAAAACCATGTCGTTGCAAAATATGACCATTTCCCGAACCCCGCACATCCGGGATTCGAGCAAGATGGAGTTTCACCAAACGCCCCAAGCCACCACAGCCATCTGGCATCACCAGAGCTAGTTTAAGATGAAATTGTTAATTTTAAGTAAACTATGGTGTTATCATTAAAATGGAATTTCCAGAAAAATGCTTTAATTAATAAAGTTGTGATTTATATCAAAAATCACCGGGAAAAACCGTGTTCTTACGAGCTATAGACCCATTTACCCAAAACGCCCCAATTGCCCCAATTGCCCCAATTGCCCCAATCGCCCCAAACGCCCCAAACGCAAAATCCTTCGTGAAAACGGCTACTAACGACCGTCGCACATTGGGCATTACAGCAGATACCGTGGCGAGACATTGATGTATGTTGACACCGCAATCTTCCCCACTTAGATACACCTTTCCAAATGTTGGTCATCATGCATCTATAGGCACATGATGACCAAAATTCCTAAACCGGCTTTCGAGGCAACATTACTTTTGTAAACTGTGGTTGTCAAATTTGAAAATTCAGACATCTCATTTCAGTCAGCTAATGCCTCAACATTTGATCCCAATCATTAGTTATTCATAGATTTAGCCAGTAATAATATATTTAGCCAGAATCATCCCTATATTGTCATGTCAAAAATCACATCACACAGAACTTATTAAGCCTATTGTATAGGTATGGTAAATGCTTGCCATTTATTATAGCATATGCAACTGCCTCTTGCAAACGCTAATGTGACCAGTGAACAGTGACTTCTTCTGGAACAAACATTATCAGTTGTCTGCAGCTGGTGAGTGAAATTGGTGGGAAAATGTCTGTTCATGCCAAGCTGCAGTTAAGAGTGGATGAAAGCTGGAAAAATATGGATATTGGGAGCAACACTGTGATGGAAGGCAAATGTAAGATACAGTTGAAGCCAGACTGGTTAGTAGCCGTTTTGACGAAGGATTTTGCGTTTGTGGCGTTTGGGGCGTTTGAGGCGATTGGGGCGATTGGGGCGTTTTGGGTAAATGGGTCTATAACTCGTAAGAACACGGCTTTTCCCGGTGATTTTTGATATCAATCGCAACTTTATGAATTAATGCATTTTTTCTGGAAATTCCATTTTAATGATAACACCATAGTTTACTTAAAATTAACAATTTCATCTTAAACTAGCTCTGGTGATGCCAGCTGGCTGTGGTGGTTTGGGGCGTTTGGTGAGACTCCATCTTGCTCGAATCCAGGATGTGCGGGGTTCGGGAAATGGTCATATTTTGCAACGACATGATTTTCAGGAATAATAGCTTATTTCAATGAAAACTAGATGAATTAGTCCATTCATATTTTCAGTCATATTCCTTTTTGATAGCAAGGATTAATTATAATTAGCGATTTCGTTTTGATCATTTGTTGTAAGATGACGAGAATGCTGGCTCCGGCTCTGCGCTGGCTCCGCGCAGGCCCCCCGCCCGGTAACCATGGCGACCACGTGACTCCGGCGCCAGCCGGCCCGTTACCATGGTGACGAGCCAGCCGGTCGCCTGACGTCACGTTGCGCATGTGCAGAGCCGTGGTCTGCGCCCAGCCATGCCGTCTGTTCGGGTGCGGTTAAAAAACAGTTTTTGCTAATTGCGCGACTATTCCTGCGCAGGTGATATGATACTTTGGAGGGCGAGGCCGCTAAATTATTATGGCACCTACTTAAGATGAATTTACCAGGCCTTGCGTGAAAAACAGTTTGACGATCAGTTGTTGAAATGCAAGCTTAATATACCGTATATTTTAATGCACAGCAACAGTATGTATACTCAAATAAAGCATATGTAAGCAGTGGTGGAACTTCATCAAATCGATTGGGGGGCTCAACGGCCAAATTTTAATTACTATGTAAAAATAATATATATATATATATATATATATATATATATATATATATATATATATATATATATATATATATATATATATATATATATATATATATATATATATATATATATATATATATATATATATATATATATATATATATATATATATATATATATATGTATATATATATATATATATATATAACCAATAATTCAACCACTGACAAAGCCAGCATTACAAGACGAATCTTACAAGCAGGTATGGTACATTATGGCTACGTATACATACGAATGATGAGTGTGTATCAAATAATCAGTTTCTATCTGGTATTTTTGGGGTTTCAAGGTTTCATCTTTCTATCATGGCATTCAATGAACGTAATAAGACACGCAAACACGTACCACTTCATTATATTTTTCCGCACTAAGTAATCAGAAAATCGGTTGCAGCGGCTGGAGACTTCGATATTTGACTTGGATGATTTGTGCTATTCAATCACTCGTGTTTCGAAGCAAACACTGACCAGTCCGCCACTGACCCCTGCTGCTGACACACTGCTGACAGCACCAACAGCAGCACCCGACTTGCTGGCACACTCACTGACTGGGCCGCTGCGGTTGCAGGAAGAGGTTCTTTCTCTGCGGCGTTCTGTCGATGAACCCCGATAGCAGCTCCTCGCGGTCCAGTTCCACTACATCTTCCGCGTACGCCGCGCAGATCGCCGTGTGGTTCAGTCTCTCTTGGGTAAGCGTGGTTCGCAGCCACATCTTCACCCGGCGGAGGAGACTGAAACTCCGCTCAGCAGTGCAGCTGGTAGCCGGTGCTGTCATGATGAGCTGCAGCAGCCTCACATACTCTGGCAGGATGTGATTCAGCCCCAGGGTGGCGTCACTCAGAGCCGCCTTCACGTCGTGGAGAGACCTCAGCGGCATCTTGTTTGCCGTGCAGATGTCCTGCAGCATGGCGATGTGGAGCTGCACGGTGTCGCGATTCAGGCCGTAGAAGGCGGCGGTTTTGGCCAACATGGCAGCGTCCCCAGTGAGCAGGGCGCGCTCGGCGTTCGCCAGCACGCTGTCTCCGGCGCTGTAGCGCGAGTCGAGGTCAGCGCATAGACGGTCGACCGCTTCCAGGTACAGCCGTCGGTACAAGTCCTTAGCTGAGGCGGGCTGGTGGGGAGCGGCGCCTCCATCCAGTCTGCGCGGAGGTCGGACTTTCCGCGGCAGCTTCGGCTCGTCCACGTCCAGCTCGACTCGCCTGCCCTCCACACTCTCCCAGAAGGAGTCGAAACGCTCCCGCTGGCCTCCCACAATAGTTCGGAGGTTCTTGACTAACGAGAGGTTCGTCGACACCGTTTGCTGCGTCCCCTGCATCGTCTTGACCACCGGCTGTATCATGCGGAGGAGGTGGAGACCGAGACAAAGTCCAAACAGGAAGTCAAAACTCCCCATCTGGCGCGAGAAGCAACTGGCAGTGGCGGACTTCCGGGCGTGTCTCAGAGCTGTCCGCCATGACCTCTAGACTGCCGCGCAATGCGCTGTAGCTCTCCAGCACTGACTGCAGGCACCCTTCCCGACAAGTCCACCTCGTAGGGCAGAGCGGTCGCAGTGCGGTGCTGGATCCCGAGTCACGCAGATGGATGAGACGCTTTGGTGAGTCGCGGTAGAATTTGACCAGCGCGTTCACCTCCTGGATGGCGTCACGAAGCTGCCGAACGCCGCAGAGCGTGTCCTGAACAACCAGGTTGATCCGGTGCGCTGTACAGTGGACGAAGATGGCTCTCGGCTCGATTTCCCTCATTCGGGTCTGCACTCCTGTGAAGCATTAATGAAACACATTAACCAATTGCCATATAATCTGCCGCATCGATTATTTACTGTCCCGTGCTTTGTGGTTCATTTAAGACATTTTAGTATGATACAATTTGTTTAGGCATTGTAAATGCATTCTTGACTGCTGAAAAATGTTTTTGAAAAATGTTTTTTTTTTTAAAATAAGCATCATAATTGTGCCTTTTCATTTTAATCAAGTTTATGTATTATCATATTAAAAAAGGAAAATAAACAGACTTCTGTATTGTGAGTGAATACAATTTCAAACGCACAATGAAGAACAAACATTGATAATGACAGAAGCTGTCAGGAAGGGACGTACAATCTTTTGAAAACAACAATTTTATTTTACACATATGTTTATTGTTATTGTGGGAATTTGAATGAAGATTATATTTCGTATTTTTAAAGAGGTGGGTAGCAATTTTCGATCATAACGAGAATTACTAGACTTTATCGCATAACAGGCTCAGTAACACTATTTTTTTTCCAGTATATCAGCCCACAAATGACGTTATTACTAGGTGCACACAGCGTTACTAACCTGTGAAGCAGCCGGACATGTAGGCAGCTCCGTCGAAGCATTGGCCTCGCAGGTTCGATGGATCCAGATCTCACCGCCGCAGAGTATCCAGGATGATCGCCGTGATGGTCTCTGCTGTTGTGTCTGGAGCGGCGTACAGTCCGGCGAACAGCTCGTGAGCGGCCAGGTTCTCGTCGACAAAACGGAAGCAAATCGCCACCTGCTCCACGCCCGCCATGTCCGCCGTCTCGTCCACAATGACGGCGAACGGACCTGCCGCCTTCACCTCCATCGCCAGCTTCCGTTGGATTTTGGTTGACATCAGCTGGGTGGATCTCTTGCTGGATCTGGTGCGATAGAAAGGCGTGCTCGCCCTTGCCCTTCTCCAGCCAGCTGCTTAGGGCGTTGTTGTGTAACGCCACCATACCCAACATCCTGCGAAAGTTTCCAGTCGCTTCCTCCCTTCGGCGAAACGCGAGCCCTTGTGCGGCGAGATGTGCCACCACGTCGATAATAGCCGCAAGAGCCCTCGTATTCTGCACCCGCTCACTTTCCTTCCCGGCGAGAGTCAGCTCAAGCGTTCAGTTGTCTTTCTTCATGGTCTTCAGGTCAATGACAGCAAGCATGTGACTTTCACTGGTAGCATGCTTCTCGAACTTCTCTAGAGCATTCTTCCAGTTTCCTCCGAAGCCTGCCGTAACGAATACGTCACTCTTTTTACTTGCTCTCAGAAGCCCCTTCTCGCTCGCTTCGCAGCAGAGGTCACAGCGCACTCGCTTCTCAGCGGCATCATACTTGATCCACGGATATCTTTCTTGCCACTTCTTTTGGAAGCTTCTGTTTATTCGTGAAGGTGTTGCACTGGATGACGCACTAGTCGGAGTCGTATCGAGCTGAGTTGGTGCGGATGAGGAACCGGAAGAAGTAGATGGCGCCACAGAAGGAAAAGGGTCCTTATAGGCGGCAGGTTGATCTGTAATGGGACAGATAATGGACAAGCATGAATAGGATTAAAGGAAATAGTTCACCTTCGGAATTTTTTTTCAGAACACGATTTTATTATATTTTTAATACATTTTCTTTTCTCTTTTAAAAAATGGTCTTACATCGCGCCAATTCAGGACAGAAGGTCGTACATTATTAAAGTTATGGTGTGCGTCATTGGTCTGCGCATGCTCCGTGCAGTGCTGGCACTCTCAGAAGGTACGGTATATCATATATGCGCCGCATTCCTTCATCGATCTCAACGACATCGGACCACGGACGCCTTCCAGACTTCTCTCCTCCAGCCCTCCACCGCTTCCGGGTGCGGGACCCTGTCCACGTGCTTGTGGCAGGGTCGTTAGACCCTTAGATAGGTAGCCTTTAGATATTTTTAAGTAGGCAGTTTCATTAGCACAATTTTTTTATTGGCAATAGGCCTCCTCCACGGCGTAGGTCCCTCTCCACTTTCGGGCAGTTAACTTGCAGGTGCCAACACGTTCTGTCGTGTGTGGCATTTAAAGTAAATAGTTAGCCCCCATCCTATCCTCCTGAGCCACGACGATGGCTACCCCCCCCCCCCCCGACCCGCCCGACCCCCCTCCGGGGTTCTCTGATGCGCGAACGCGTGCCCCCCTGGACGGTCCCCCTCCCAGCCCCCTTCAGGGGCCCCGCCCGCGTCCCCCCGACCCCCCTCAGGGGTCCCCCCTCCCAGCCCCCTCAGGGGCCCCGCCCGCCCCGTCCAGGGGCCTGGCAGTCGCCGGACTCTCGTCCCCCCGACCCACCCGACCCCCCTCTGGGGTCCCCCGGTGCGCGACCACGCACTCCCCAGGCCGGCTCCACTCCCCGCCCCCCTCAGGGGCATCCCAGGAGCCGACCCGGAGCACAGCTCCCCCCCCGACCCCACCCCCCCCCCCCCCCCGAACGGGCCCGCTCGCCTCCTTATGTGGCGAACGGATGGACTCCCGTTCCGAACGATTAACCCGTTCCATGTCCGGCGCTGGCTGGACGCCATCTGTGATGGCGACGTTGCCAGCGCTAAGCCCATCCGATCAGGAGCCCTCCTGATCGAGACGCTGACGTCCGAACAGAACGTCCGTCTGATGGGTCTGACAAAGTTCAACGGAGCGAAGGTCGCCGTGGAAGCCCCGGCGCACCTAAACTCAGTGGAGGGTCTGGCGTGGTGCCCAGACGTGGCCGCCCTCTCGGAGGACCTCCTCCTCCGAGAGCTCGCACACCAAGGGGTGTGCGAGGTCACGCGCCTCTCGCCCACCAAGAAGCGACCCGAGCAGCCCAACCCGCTGATTCGGCTCCGCTTCAGAGGCAGGGAGCTGCCTACCCACATCCATTGTGGGTACGTGGCCGCCCCAGTCAGGGAGTGGATCCCGCCCCCCCCCCCCCCCCGGCAGTGTCAGCAGTGCTGGCACTACGGCCACCTCAAGTGGACCTGCCGGGTGCGCACCGCCACCTGTGGACGGTGCGCAGGCGAGCACGGCACCGAAGGGTGCACGCGCGCAGCACGCTGCGCCACGTGCGACCAGGCCCACCCGGCCTGGGACCGCCGGTGTAGAGCCTGGGGCCTCGCTCGCGAGGCGGAGCGCCTGAAGCGCGACAGTCGGCGCCCACCGGACGCCCCGCTCTCCCCAGGTCTCGCCCCTGGCGCTTGGCCGCCCCTCCCCCCTCCCGGAACCTCCCCCTCCCCACCCAACCGGCCTCCCGCCAGACCCCCCAACCGCCAGACCCCCCCCCCCCCCCCCCGACCACCATGCCAGTTCCCAAAGGCATCTCTGGCTGACCTCGAGCGCGCCGCTGCCGCTGATCCACCGGCACCGCGCTCCCCCTCCCCAGCCGAGTCGAACATCGACCCAGGCCCCGCCTCCCCGGCCTCCGCAGCACCAGCGGAGTGCCGACTCTCGGAGGACTCCTCGGACGACTCTCTCATGAGAGCCGTCTCCCAGTCAATCGCCCGCAACCCCGCCCTGCCCTCCCGCTCCAACTCCCCGCCCGCCCGCCCCGCCCACTCCCCTCCCCCGCCCTCCCGCTCCAACTCCCCGCCCGCCCACTCCCCTCCCCGACTCTCGGAGAGTGACACCCAATCAGATTCATCGCGCTCCCACTCCTCCTCGCCCTCCCGCCCGGCCGCCCGCCCCCGCAGGCATACTCGAGCGACCTCCAGGCAAGGCTTGGACAGTAAAAGTAAATCTAAATGAATAATCAACAGTAAGAATTTGTCCTCCAATGGAATGTTAGATCTTTAATATCCCATTGGGGGCAATTCAAACATTACGTCTTAAATAATAATCCGTTAGTAGCCGCTGTTCAGGAAACCCATTTTATTGACGCCGACTTTAATAACTATACCTTGAAAATCGCCGGTTATAGCCTTTACACAAATAACGTAAATGCATCACCTCGCCGAGGCGGCTCGGCTTTGCTTATTTCAAACCAACTTTTGCATCATCAAATCGACCTTCAAACAACCTTAGACGCAGTCGGCGTTAATATTAAAATCGCTCAGCTAGAAATAACTCTCATCTCAATTTATTTCCGTCCTACGGAGGACATAGACATTGATTCTTTTTCCCAGCTTATTACAAATATTAACACCCCATGTCTGATTATGGGCGATTTCAACGCGCATAGTCGGGCGTGGGGCTGCCTTCGGAACTCTTTCCGAGGCCAAATTATGCTGGACCTACTGGACCGGCATAATTTGGTCTTCCTTAACGACCAATCACCCACACACGTACACCACTCAGGAGGCGAGGTGACTTACAGCGCCATCGATCTCGCCTTCGCCACACCACGCATCGCGACTCTTTTTACATTTAACGCACAATCAGACCCTCTTTTTAGCGATCATTTCCCAATTCACTTAGAACTCCAAGTCCCTTCAGGACAGACAAATTTTTACTCTCTGCCTAGATGGAACCTTCGCAAAGCCGACTGGTCCTCCTTTCAAAAACACATTGACACTAGTCACCCCGCAGACTCCCAGACCGACATTAACACATTTTTAAACACTATTCTCGCATCAGCACACCAGCACATTCCACACACACGCACACACACACACAACACCACCCGAGGCAGCGTACTGCCCCGTGGTGGAACACAGAATGCCAAAGTGCTGTTGCCCTCCGGAAAAGAGCATTTCGAAAATTTCAATCTTGTATAACTGCAGAAAACGAACACGAAGTACGGAAAACCCGCTCTTTGGCTAAAACAATCATTGACAAAGCAAAAAAAAGAATCTTGGCAGGAATTCTCATCTACCTTTAATCGATTTACCTCCCTCTCAAAAATTTGGACATTAATCAAATCGCTTTCAAATAAAAGACCACCGGCATACAAAATCTCACACTTACAAATACACAACACATCTTACACGCTTCCCCTAGAGGTGGCAACACAATTTGCACAACACTACGCTAACATATCATCAGCACAACAATGTACACCAACTTTTGCTAACCAACTTAGCGATCAATTTCAATCTATCAGCTTTGACTCTAATAACGTAGAAATATACAACTCTCTTTTTACCAACTCAGAGTTAACGTACGCTATAGGTAAATGTGGTAAAACTTCTGTAGGGCCAGATCAAATTGACTACTCCTTCTTTAAAAACTTGACAGAGACTGGTCTCACCAACTTACTAACAGCCTTCAATACCATGTGGTTTGACGGCACTTTCCCTGAATCTTGGCATAATAGTACGCTAATTCCTATAATTAAACCTCGCAAACCTAAATCTTCTCCCGCTAGCTATCCCCTAAATCTTCTCCCGCCCTATTTCTCTAACTAGTTGTGCATGTAAACTATTCGAACGCATGGTTAATGGACGCATCAGGACATACATTGAATCAAATAATTTACTTACCCCACACCAAAGTGGTTTTCGACCTGGTCGTTCCACTGCGGACAATTTAGTTGGTCTTATCGACTCTGTCCAGCGCGGCTTTCGAGGGAGAGAGGTCACAATTGCCCTCTTTCTTGATTTGAGAGCTGCGTTTGACAGTCAACAAAACCGCACTTCTAGTAAAGGTCCATAAGGCCGGAATTCGAGGTCGACTCGCCAAATTCATCCAAAACTTTTTAGAAAATAGAACTTTTAATGTAAGGTGCGGCAACACATATTCTCCAAATCAAAATCAGGACCACGGTGTCCCACAGGGATCGGTCCTCTCCCCGACCTTATTTTTAATTACGATTAACGACATCTTCAGTAATATTAATAAGATCGACAAAGGTCTCAAATTTTCAATGTACGCTGATGACCTGGCGGTGTGGTTCTCGCACCCGAGTGTCGATCAAGCCAGCAAAACGTTACAACTAGTACTCATTGATATAAAGGTTTGGTGCGACCAATGGGGTCTGGAAATTTCTCCAAGTAAATCTGCATCTCTAATTTTTTCAAAGAAACCTGCATATGTGGAACCCTACATTCCATTAAAATATAACAATCAAATTATCCCTTTTGTCAAATCATTCAAGTATCTGGGAATAACGCTAGACACACGTCTCTCGTTCATCCCACACTTCAATGATTTAGTGCAGAGATGTACGCGACGAATTAATATTATGAAGTCATTGGCTGGTCGAGAGTGGGGCGCAGATCGCGCCACTCTCCTCCAACTATATACTTCCCTGATACGCCCAGTACTGGATTATAACGCATTCTTATTTGATGACATATGTTCCAAACAAATTAAAAAATTGCAAACTGTCCAAAACGCTGCCTTGCTCATCGTGACTGGAGCCTGCCGCACCACCAACACCACAAACTTACACATCGACACTAACATTCCCACACTCTGCCGCCGACGCAAATACACACTACTTAGATTCTACGCCAGAGCAAGTTCACACCCCACACGCCCAACATTCCACATCTTAAATCACCCCGCACCCACTAGACGACAAACACTACTACAAAAACGACACCCGCTTATCAGCCACAGAATCAGACAAACACTCACACTATTCAACATCGCTCACATCACCACAATGCCAACGCCACCACTCACACCTCACTGGCTCGACACAACACCAGACACACACCGCCTCTTCACACACAACAAAAACACAGTCACCGCGTCAGAAACACTCTCACTCTTCCACGAACACAAAGCACAACACAACACATACACATACATATACACAGACGGTTCACGGGGCGAAGGCCGAACCGGTGGTGCATTCTACACAAACACAGTTAGCAATAACTTTAGACTTCCCGACATAAATAGCGTATACACAGCGGAATTGTCAGCCATTTTATTAGCATTAATATATGTCAGAAAAGAAAAACTTAAGGAAGTAGTCATTTGCACAGACTCGTCCGCCTCGCTCACGGCCATTTCCTCGATTAGTGAATGTAGAAACCCGATAGTATTTAAAATCAGACAACTAATCAAGTATTTAAACAGTAAAAACAATTGTATTAAATTCCTCTGGATCCCAGGACACACCGGTATCCCGGGAAACGAGGAAGCCGACAGACTTGCGAAATTGAGCCTAGAATTACCTTCAGTAAACCAACTTCCAAGCCCAGTATCAGACGTGTTAAATTATATTAATTCTCAACTTAGCATACTGCGCCAGAGCGAGTGGGACGCCGCTCCGCACTTTCATCTTTATCCAATCAAGCCAAAAGTCCAACATTTTATATCTAGTCATCAGAATTGTAGAGAGAAGGAGGTAATTTTGGCGCGCCTCCGTCTCGGTCATACAAAAATTACTCATTATTATATTATGGAGAATCTCCCGCCACCAAATTGCCAACATTGCCCAGGTTATCCGCGCTACACAATCAAGCACTTACTTATTACTTGCCCAGTACACAACGATAAACGACAGAACACTATTAATTACACACAACAAAATGGCATCACATTAAATCTCCAAACACTGTTAGGTGATAGTTATCCTGAATTGATAGGTCTCCTCTTAGATTATCTCTACCAAACACGTTTAGCTAATCAAATATAACAGGGGTTTTTGGCCTTGCGCATTTTTGGCCCACCGCGCAGGTTTTTTCCCCTTTGCCTTAGACGCTGGGTTTTTTATTATTCAGGACTTTTCGCCCAGCTAAATACACCCCACAACCAGGTCTCGCCGAGGCGCCGGAGCCAGGGAGACTGGCAACAGTCTCCCGTTGTGGCAATGACGGCACCCCCACGGCTCCATCAACACTGACACTGTTCCAAACTGCACAATAATACTCTGTATTATTCTATATCCAGGTCCAGGCAGGTGGTCGCAGGCATCACCTAACACTTGCCATGACACCCCCACACCTTCATTGCTTGGTCCCTGGTCAGTGCCGGGGCCGGTAGTGCGATTAGGCTCTCGCTCACGGCATCGCACTGACCAACAGACGCTATCACACACACACACCCGAGGTGTTCAATACCTGAGATAGAGGCCAGCTCGTACAACATGACTCCGCGCACGCTTGAGGACCGTGTCGCGGCAGTTGTAGCATACTCGGAGCACCCACACTACCACACTGGATCAGATTTGTCACACCAGATCTGATCTGGAGTGTGCTCCAGGCACCACGACATAGCTCGCTGCACACGGTTCCCGGGAGTGTATATTCTTTTGGGCAGGGAATTGCACCCCCGCGGGACCGGCCGCGGCGAGTTATGTTGAGCACACTCCGAGCACTCACACAACCAGACCAGACCGACCTAGGACCTGTCACCAGCTGGGTGTGTATGTAATAAAAATATGTATGTATGTGTGTCTCGTGTTTTACTTATTTTTGACCTTGAACGAAATACTTAACGTAATGTTAGATATTATATTTACTTTGAACAAATAATTTTTCCGGGTACAAATAAACCGGTTAACGTAATTAGTAACGTAAAATAGCTGCCCTAGTCCCTAGTTTGCTCCGGGTCACATAAACCGGTTAACGTAGTTTTTTGCCTGGCAAATTGCCAGAGGTCATTGCCCCTCCCCGGAAAATGGCTTTAGGCCGTTCCGGGAAGAAGAAAAAAAACGCATTCCTTCGCCAAAAAGTCAAATATCTTCGGCTGGAGAGTCTTTTCAGCCAAGAAAAGTTGCAGATAAGGATTTCTCAACACGGGCTACAAAACTGCTATTTCAGTTCAAAATCCCATGTTGAAGGTGAACTATTTCCTTTAAAGGGAAATTATGGCCTTTTGATTTTGTTAGCAACAATTTCTTAGGCTACCGTTATGGTTTTAAAATTATTTTATTTAAATTTAAGAATTAAATAAAATTATTCCCAAATTCAAAGTTGTAAGTTTGGAAAAAGTACAAAACAAGTACCTTGTGTACTTCATGAAGGTCATTGACAAATTCGTCCTTCCCTACCATTGTTTACATCGAGTGCGGCATTTTTGGAGGCTCTGTGACGTTTCCGATCAAACTGAGCGCTGCTCGGACACACGCTAGTAGCGCTTTCGTTCTCCATGGCAACCAGGCGTCAGCCAATCAAAAGCCAGCAAGGGAATACGTTCTGGCTTTTCATTGGCTCACGCCTGGTTGCCATGGAGAACGAAAGCGCTACTAGCGCTACTAGCGTGCGTTCGAGCAGCGCTCTGATCCGTGAAACAATCCGTGAAGCATCCGTGATGCATGACTGACTATCAGTATAAGTCATGAATAACAACAACATACAAACTATACCAACTCGAATAAAATAAGGGCGGAATGAATTGAACCCCAGGCAAGCTAGTATTCGCAAAGCACTCGGCACTGCGCCACAATAGCAAAAGGTGAGGGAATTGCATATTGGATGCAATATTATTACGTCACAAGTTTCTGAAGTGTCAACTACTATGAAATACAGTGATAAAATACCTGTAATAATGATTAACAAGAAAATTCAAACTTAACAATCATTTGAATAAGTCTTTAATTAGCTTTCAACTCAAAATCAGATATATTTTGCAATGCTACACAAGAATGGCACCAGTGACGTCATTAACAAAGCCTGCTACGGGACTTGGGTATACTAATCAGGAACAACTCGCCACAATGGTTAAAGGAAATAGTTCACCTTCAACATGGGTTTTGAACTGAAATAGCAGTTTTATAGCCCGTGTTGAGAAATCCTTATCTGAAACTTTTCTTGGCTGAAAAGACTCTCCAGACGAAGATATTTGACTTTTTGGCGAAGGCATACGGCGCATATATGATGTACCGTACCGTCTGAAAGTGCCAGCACTGCCATGGAGCATGCGCAGACCAATAACGCACACCATAAAATCAATAATTTACAACCTTCTGTCCTGAATTGGCGCGATGTAGGACCATTTTTAAAAAGAAAAAAAGAAACTGTATTAAAAATATAATAAAATCGTGTTCTGAAAAAATTGCCGAAGGTGAACTTTAAAGGAAATAGTTCACCTTCGGAATTTTTTTGAGAACACGATTGTATTATATTTTTAATACAGTTTCTTTTTTCCTTTTTAAAAATGGTCCTACATCCCGACAATTCAGGACAGAAGGTTGTAAATTATTGATTTTATGGTGTGCGTTATTGGTCTGCGCATGCTCCATGGCAGTGCTGGCACTTTCAGACGGTGCGGTACATCATACATGCGCCGTATTCCTTCGCCAAAAAGTCAAATATCTTCGGCTGGAGAGTCTTTTCAGCCAAGAAAAGTTCCAGATAAGGATTTATCAACACGGGCTACAAAACTGCTATTTCAGTTCAAAACCCATGTTGAAGGTGAACTATTTCCTTTAAGTGCGCCGAGAAGCATGACAATGACTTTGTAAACAAATCGCCGACGCTAAATAGGTCGCCGTCGATGTGCATCGATGAGCTTCCGATTTAATTGCCAGTTTTGTGTTATTCTTTGTTAGTTTTTTGGGGGAAAATTATTATTTTTCATGATAATATAAAGCATAGTCTTATATACAGCCACAGACAAATTATACAATCCTTCTAATGCTGAAAACAAATGAATCGATTTTCACAAATTGAGGGTCGCAACCACTAACTATGCCGCCGTTGATGTGCATCGATGAGCTTCCGATTTTATTGCCACTTTTTCCAATCGCTGTTAGGTTTAGAAGATCGCCGCGCATATAATCACAACAAGCAGAACGCACAATATATTTTCCAATCCATTGCGTAAAAAAACAATACGGGAAAAGCCCGCAGTTTGATGAGGACCAAAAGTACTTGCAAGTACCGGTCGTTAAAAGTGTGGAACGCTTATCAACTTTAACTTGAAATATCTTTCGGTAGGAAAGTTTTCATGCAAAATGTGATGAATTTACAATATATTTTGGTCTCGTCTGGCGATTTCAAGTGCTAACTCCATTTTTTTGTGGAAAAAGGTCATTATTTTCCTTTAAAACGAATGTTTATTATACTGCTTTCAATACACTTCAATTTTGCAAACACCCTTGATTGTTTACGCCAGCAACGCAAACTGCGCCGGCGTAAACAACTCCGTCGGCACTTGGTGAAACGGACTCATTTACGGTGCGTAGCTTTTGATGGCGAAACTCACGCATTTCGTAAGTTACGCCAAAAGCTTTATGAAACGAGGCCCTGTGCGTATCACCCTTCTACAATGAATGCAGTAGTTTAACGCGAGTATGTATATGCTGTTATTGTAATGCACGTGCAATTATCATGCAGAAAGCAATTGCTTCATCCTGCGTGAATCCACCATGCTGCAAAACTAATCAAAACACTGATAAAATGACATCCATTGTGTCCCGTGCATTGACAAGAATAACAGCCTCACAGCCATTTTACTGAAGACTCTGTTACGTAGGTAACTGTATACAGCATCGGGATATTTGTATAATAGCATTCATTCACTTAAGAATAGCCATCGAAAAAACAAGGCTATAATGATATCAGTTAAATTAAAACAAGGATTTATACTGGTATCTTCACGCATTTCGGAAACCATATGGCAGCTCAGGCACATGCGGAACTTTATATACTTTTGGGGTTGTAGCTACAACTGCATCCTCAAAAACTACAACCCCAATCATTAATATTACAACCCCAACATTGCCAGTGAATGCCTACCCAAGTAAATCAATACAGTAAATGATACGCAAAACTAAAGGATTTTTCCTCAAAGGAATTTTCAATAACAATCATAACAAAACAATTAATAAATATATAAACACAGAAAAGGACAAACTTTAAAATGTTAGTAAAGTTTGTCATAAAATAACATTTAAAATCCAACAATAGGTAGTACAACATGTTATCCCGAAATTACTGAGAAAGACTATGTAGGTACCCAGGGGTGTAGGGTCATATTCAGTTGGGTCATAAACACTATAGAACAACACTACCTACTGACAAACGGGTAACATTTTTGTCAATTTCAGACACCCACAAAATGGCAATCTATAGGTGTTAACATAAAAACATGAGCAAAACAAGATTGAGTGCAGCATATTTTACATTGGGCTTAGTTCTGGATAGGTCACACATTTAACATTAGAGTGCACCCTTACGCGGTTGGCAAAAGTTATATTACATTTTGAGCTAAAATATGCTGGTGAAATTGACACTTAATGAAGAACTTGAACAATATTATACATATTTTGGTGTGTAAAAGACGTGAAGGCATACCAATCATCCTGAGCTGGAAAAAGACCACAAATAATCATAGAACCAAATCATGAGTTTAAATTTAGGATTAATTTACCACAACCTTCAATTTTTAGCCAGACAAACATTATTTTCACAAGATATACCTGGTCATGGTGTTGAAAAGTAGAGGGCCACATCAGTAAAAGTCATTTTAAAAGAGAATAGCCTAATCCAACATCAATCAAACAAAAACGCATGTGAAAACAGCATAAATATTGAAAGCAGTATACAAGGGCAAAATAAATGTACATATTTGACATAGCTGCGTCATATTTGTCTCTTTTATTCAGCTACGTCAAATTAGCAGTAGATTGATATTGCTCAGTAGTATCAATCTATTGGGCAATCTAAAATTTGGGGCACGTAGCCTCAGAATTTCCTGAAACTTGGCAGGTACGTGCTCCTTGCCACGCTGAACACGAAAAATCTGAAATTAGTCTAGAACGCGGGCTACTTTCAGAGTTATACCGTTTTAGAGATCTACAGTTTTGAGTCCCGTCGCCTCAGAATCGCCTGAAACTTGCCAGGTAGGCCCTCCTTGCCACGCTGAACACGAAAAACGTAAGATTAGCCTGGAACACGGGGTACTTTCAGAGTTATATATTTGTTTAAGTTTTGAATGTCTGTCTTCCTTTATTTTGAAACGACTGCGCAGGAATTGGAAGCTTTCCGCGTCAAGTTAGCCAGATATTCAACTGACAGACATTCAAAACTTAAAACGTTATTACTTTAAAAGTAGCCCGTATTCCAGGATAAATTTACGTTTTCGTGTTTAGCGTGGCAAGGAGGACCCACCTGTCAAGTTTCAGGCAATTTTTAGGCGACGGGCCTCACAATTATAGATTGGGCAATATCAATCAGCTCCTAATTTTACGTACGTCTTTTATTATTCCTAAAAGGCAGGGTATTAACCCTCGCCCTACGGGGGGGGGGGCGGGGGCCTGACAGAACCCTGAGGGTTTTCTTGAATAACTTTTTACACATGCAATGCATCTTGCTGAAATTTTTGGTAGTTGAGTTTTACATCAATTATACGTAGGCTGTAAAACTTTAATTGAAATTGGTTGAGTAGTTTTGGAGATAATAATGTTTTGATGACGTCATGTTGGTAAAAAATGTAAAATATTTGCAAAATCGTAGAAAACAGAGTTTTGAAACAAATTGCAAACGCAATTCACCAAAGATACAAAATAGCATTCTCTTTAAAATGGCGATCTCGGATTTTTAAAATTTTGGGGTTTTGACCCCTAATTATTTTTTTTTTAAATCCCCACAAAATCAAAATTTTCAAAGATATTAGAAAAACCGGAATTCATGTGAGAGTAGTGAGTATGGACAATACCCATACCAAATGTCAAAGCAATATCTTCATTTTTGACTGAGTGATAGCTCTCTAAGTATAAGAAACTGATAACGTCATTTTTTATATTTTTTTTTACTTTTTTTTGACAAGATACGAACAAATAATTACCTTTTTTGTATTTCTGAGCCAAAACTGGTCTAGGAACATGCCTTTTTATTTACATCTATCAATTTCTAATTTTGAGGTTTTCTGCATGGCAAAATCTCTGTTCCGGACGTGGTAAGTCCGAGGTCATTCACTTGACCTGGAAGGTCACCCGTTGACCTGAAACCTAAAATTCGCATACTGTTAGATTCCTCTCATGACAGGCAACATGCTGGTTCTTACCGCATTGCTCAAAGTTACTTGGTTTGGAAGTTAACAGGGGGCCTGTCAGACCCCCCCCCCCCTCCCCCGTAGGGCGAAAGTGAAAAAAGCTCCCGTAGGGAGAGGATTAATCCATCACCGAAATGACCACTTTCTCATTGACTTCCATGTTAAAGCATCACCATTTATTTATCAAGCTTGTATCCTAACCTAACCTAACCTCACCTCACCTCACCTAACCTCACCTCACCTCACCTCACCTCACCTCACCTCACCTCACCTCACCTCACCTCACCTCACCTCACCTCACCTCACCTCACCTCACCTCACCTCACCTCACCTAACCCTTGGAGCCAGTTTACATATTTTTAAAGAAGTCCATCGGCCGAAGCCCGAAATCCTCAATATGTTGTGACGTTTTGGTGATTTTAAATCATTTACGGTGATAAAGTTAGTTATTCGGTGATGGGATTAATGTATTGCCTTACTAAAATAATGCTGTTTGGTTCTCGCCTAATTTGTTTGCCTTGTGCATGGGTGGAGAATCCTATAGGGCAGCCCCGGCTGCGGCCGGGGCAACCTCAAAGTTGCCTCTGCGGGGCCGGGGCAGCCATTTTTTAGAGACCTTTTTTGCAAGACCTTAGTTATTATTTAAAAAGAATAAAGAAACGCAAATATAATCCTAGCATAAAAATGCATACTTGGTACGACTATCTGCGCAAAAATATGGGTAAAATTGCGCTTTCGGTGCGCTTTCGAAATGGGGGGGGGGGGGGGGGGGGTAGTCAAAGGAGGCTGAGCCTTGCCAACTTTGTCTTAGTGAACACCTCGGGCAGGTCAGAAAACTTATATTTTCGGGGGAGGCACAGTTGGGGTCGCTATCTCCGGTCTAAAAGAGGCATATTGTCCGATCTAAAGGGGTGCCGCCGGCACTCACGATTCAAGGGGCGCCACCTGCACTCGAGAGTGGCACCTTCGGTGTCCAGACGCCCAGGAGAGGCGCCCTCAATCGTGATTCCCCCCGCATGTCCATGAAGTTAGCGACGGATTCGGATTCGAATTCAGCGTCGAGTAGCGATTCGCTTCACAATGTGGTGACAGGTCAATTGGGGCACGCTGATCACAAAATGGCATTCATTTTGACATTCACGGTAATCTTAGCCGAAGTTATTGTCCGATCGCCAACATAATGGTCTCATTCGATTACTCGGGTCAGTATATAGCCGTAGCCTTCGCAACCACACTCGTAGCAAATGACATTGGCCCTCAATTTCAAGATCAATGGCGATTGGATGATAACTTCGGGTCGTTTTTAGTCCTTTGACCTTGAAATTGAGGGTCAAGGTCATTTTCCACGAGTGAGGTTGCAAAGGTTACGGCAGATACTGACCCGAGGAATCTAATGAGACCATTATTTTGGCAATCGGCTTCTAACTTCGGGTCGTTTTGAGCCGCCCCGTCATATGGCCTTGAAAATGAGGGTCAATGTCATTTGCCACGAGTGAGTTTGCGAAGGCTGTGGACGGGGTGTTGCGAAGGACGGGGTGGCTGTGATATTAACCCCAGGAATCGAATGAGACCATTATTTTGGCGATCGGACAATAACTTCGGGTTATTTGTCCTTTGACCTTGAAAATGAGGGTCAAGGTCATTTGCCTCCAGTGAGGTTTCGAAAGCTGCGCCTAGATATTGGCTCGAGGAATAGAGTGATACCATTATTTTGTTTTGCGATCGGACAATAACTTCGGGTCGTTTTGAGCCACCCCGTCCTTTGACCTTGAAGATGATTTTGAAGATGACCTTGAATGTCAAAATGAATGTCATTTGCGTGATCAGCGTGCCCCAATTAAACTGTTCCCACATTTTGAAGCAAATCGCTACTCGACGCTGAATTCGAATCCGATTCCGTCACTAACTTCACGGACCGCCACGTGCCACGTGCCCCCTAGGGCCCCTTGGTTGCGCCCCTGGCGGGGCAACTTTGAAAACAATTATCCACCCATGGCCTTGTGAGTTGTGGGAAATATCAAATATGTTATAAGTATTTTTATATCTCACTGTAATATATAAAAGGACCGGACCTGGACCATCACCAGGAGGAGGTGCCTTTCTTGCAAGAAATGGCTAGTTGCTGAATCACACCATTTATGTACAACCTTAATATTGATATTGGCTGATTATTGTTGTGTGAGCTACCATGAGGTAGTCTTTGCCTACTTTGACCCAACATGATACTTTCAATTTGTTTAAGATTGCACACCTCGCTGTTGCTAAAATACGTCAGTAATGAGGTAATACAACCTATGTTCATTCTAAGGTGTTAAACTTCAATTTTGCACATACTTCGTGTTTATCATTAGTCGCTTTTACTACCCCCCCCCCCCCCCCCCCCCGACCCAATTACAACCCCAACGAAAAACAAAAAGTTCCGCCTCTGAGCTCAGGGTCGGGTTTTACTTTAACTATCGTAGTATTGACCCGATACTTTGTCGACTCCTTAACCCTGCCTCTGCCTAATCAATCTGGCAATGGTTCCAACTGGCTTCGTGGAGGAGAGGCGTAATAAAACTTGCATCGACTGATTTGAAAGGTCTGCTGAGGTCAATAAGTTGCTGTGGTGTTGCGCAGAAAAACTCTTAAAACTCGTCTAATTGGCCGTCCAGTTAATTGAATCGAGTTCTATAAAAGTCGGTAAAGTGCAGCCGACAGCCACAGTTTGAAGCGGCTGGTAGTGACGTTCACTCGTTCTGACGGATGGGAAGGTGGCTGCACCACTTGCATCACTAGCTCGCCATCAGCAGGGTAAATTGTATCACCATTACCTCGTGTTTCTAGAAGATTCATAAGAAGTTCATTAAAGGGAAATAATGACCTTTTTCCACTAAAATGGAGTTAGCACTTGAAATCGCCAGACGAGATCAAAATATATTGTAAATTCATCACATTTTGCATGAAAACTTTCCTACCGAAAGATATTTCAAGTTAAAGTTGATAAGCGTTCCACACTTTTAACGACCGGTACTTGCACTATTTCTGACCTTTTGTCAAGTACTTTTGGTCCTCATCAAACTGCGGGCTTTTCCCGTATTATTTTTTTACGCAATGGAGTGGAAAATATATTGTGCGTTCTGCTTGTTGTGATTATATGCCCGGCGATCTTCTAAAACTAACAGCGATTGGAAAAAGTGGCAATAAAATCGGAAGCTCATCGATGCACATCCACGCGGCATAGTTAGTGGTTGCGACCCTCAATTTTTGCAATTCGATTCATTTGTTTTCAACATTAGGAGTTGTGTATAGTTTGTCTGTGGCTGTATATAACACTATGCTTTATTTTATCATGAAAAATAATAATTTTTCCCAAAAAAACTAACGAACAATAACACAAAACTGGCAATTAAATCAGAAGCTCATCGATGCACATCGACGGTGACCTATTTAGCGTCGGCGATTTGTTTACAAAGTCATTGTCATGCTTCTCGGCGCACTTAACCATCTCGGCGCACTTGGCGAGTTGTTCCTGATTAGTATACCCAAGTCCCGTAGCAGGCTTGGTTAATGACGTCATTGGTGCCATTCGTGTGTAGCATTGCAAAATATATCTGATTTCGAGTTGAAAGCTAATTAAAGACTTATTCAAATGATTGTTTTTAAGTTTGAATTTTCTTGTTAATCATTATTAAAGGTATTTTATCACTGTATTTCATAGTAGTTGACACTTCAGAAACTTGTGACGTAATAATATTGTATCCAATATGCATTTCCCTCACCTTTTGCCATTGTGGCGCAGTGCCGAGTGCTTTGCGAATACTAGCTTGCCTGGGGTTCAATTCATTCCGCTCTTATTTTATTCGAGTTGGTATAGTTTGCATGTTGTTGTTATTCATGACTTTTACTGATAGTCAGTCATGCATCACGGATGCTTCACGGATTGCTTCACGGATCAGAGCGCTGCTCGAACGCACGCTAGTAGCGCTTTCGTTCTCCATGGCAACCAGGCGTGAGCCAATGAAAAGCCAGAACGTATTCCCTTTCTGGCTTTTGATTGGCTGACGCCTGGTTGCCATGGAGAACGAAAGCGCTACTAGCGGGTGTCCGAGCAGCGCTCAGTTTGATCGGAAATGTCACAGAGGCTCCACAAATGCTGCACTCGATGTTAACAATGGTAGGGAAGGACGAATTTGTCAATGACCTTCATGATGTACACAAGGTACTTGTTTTGTATTTCTTCCAAACTTACAACTTTGAATTTGGGAATAATTTTATTTAATTCTTAAATGTAAATAAAATAATTTTAAAAATATAACGGGAGCCTAAGAAATTGTTGCTAACAAAATAAAAAGGTCATTATTTCCCTTTAAGAGATCCCATGCCTTTTTGGAATTAGTTGGTCCTCCTTATCAGGCAATTAAAGATGCTTCATTTTTCAGCTCACCTAATTACATTCCGCATGTGTAGCGCTTTCCGTACGCTAAGCAGTAATGAACATGCGTCTGGCATTTGCATTCGATGCTATCACCGCACAGCAATTAGCCAAAGTGAAATCATGCGTTGCTGCTTCGAGTGGTAACTTGTTATGCATCGGCTCATTACCAGGATTCGGGCATGGGGCCCTGGGTTTCTGCGTGTCCCAGCCAGTCTGGGGTGAGTCGCCGCCGAGGAGGCAGCAGGGTGGCGGGTGCCTTCAGTCGTCAGCGGTGGCGGGGAGGGCACCTGTGTGAGTTGTAGGTGGGTGAGTAGGTGCCTGAGGCTCGGCGGTGGTTTCGCTCCAGTGAAGGACGTGGGACGCAGCTGAGGGTGAAGGTGGGCGGTGTTCAGTGTCAGCAGTGGCGGGGAGGGTGCCTGTGTGAGTTGTAGGTGGGTGAGTAGGTGCCTAAGGCTCGGCGGTGGTTTCGCTCCAGTGAAGGACGCGGGACGCAGCTGAGGGTGAGGGTATAGGCGGTGTTCAGCCGTCAACAGTGGCGGGGAGGGTGCCTGTGTGAGTTGTAGGTGGGTGAGTAGGTGCCTGAGGCTCGGCGGTGGTTTCGCTCCAGTGAAGGACGCGGGACGCCGCTGGGGGTGAAGGTAGGCGGTGTTCAGTGTCAGCAGTGGCGGGGAGGGTACCTGTGTGAGTTGTAGGTGGGTGAGTAGGTGCCTGAGGCTCGGCGGTGGTTTCGCTCCAGTGAAGGACGCGGGACGCCGCTGAGGGTGAAGGTATAGGCGGTGTTCAGTGTCAGCAGTGGCGGGGAGGGTGCCTGTGTGAGTTGTAGGTGGGTGAGTAGGTGCCTGAGGCTCGGCGGTGGTTTCGCTCCAGTGAAGGACGCGGGACGCCGCTGAGGGTGAAGGTATAGGCGGTGCTCAGTGTCAGCAGTGGCGGGGAGGGTACCTGTGTGAGTTGTAGGTGGGTGAGTAGGCGCCTGAGGCTCGGCGGTGGTTTCGCTCCAGTGAAGGACGCGGGACGCCGCTGAGGGTGAAGGTATAGGCGGTGTTCAGTGTCAGCAGTGGCGGGGAGGGTGCCTGTGTGAGTTGTAGCTGGGTGAGTAGGTGCCTGAGGCTCGGCGGTGGTTTCGCTCCAGTGAAGGACGTGGGACGCCGCTGAGGGTGAAGGTAGGCGGTGTTCAGTGTCAGCAGTGGCGGGGAGGGTACCTGTGTGAGTTGTAGGTGGGTGAGTAGGTGCCTGAGGCTCGGCGGTGGTTTCGCTCCAGTGAAGGACGCGGGACGCAGCTGAGGGTGAAGGTATAGGCGGTGTTCAGTGTCAGCAGTGGCGGGGAGGGCACCTGTGTGAGTTGTAGGTGGGTGAGCCTGAGGCTCGGCGGTGGTTTCGCTCCAGTGAAGGACGCGGGACGCAGCTGGGGGTGAAGGTATAGGCGGTGTTCAGTGTCAGCGGTGGCGGGGAGGGTGCCTGTGTGAGTTGTAGGTGGGTGAGTAGGTGCCTGAGGCTCGGCGGTGGTTTCGCTCCAGTGAAGGACGCGGGACGCAGCTGAGGGTGAAGGTAGACGGTGTTCAGCGTCAGCGTTAAAGACCATTAGCGACCGTCCATTAATTACCATTAGAGACCATTAGCGGCCTGATAGTTCTGTGTGATCGTGGTTTTTTTTATTCACAATTATTAGCATTTGTCTTAGCTGGTGTGATTTTTTTTTTAACGAACTAGATGATTCGTCTGGTATTTTGTTCTAATTATATTGAAAACTGTGGTTTTCAGAATATAGATCATCGTTAACTGATATTTTTGTGAGACTGCCCAGACTGGCTAATAGGCTCGTAGAGAAATGTTCCACAGTGGACCTGTTCTCAGACACTCTCCCATCATTTCGTGGCAAAGTAAGGTCATATGTCGCTTGATTGTAAGTAGGTAGTCTATACGCGCTATGTACCTTGTATTTGTCACCGGTGTCGAAATGTGATAGGTATTGCTGTGTGTAACTATTTTTACTTTTTATTTCTATTTAATCTTATATTCGTTTTCATTTTTGCCTTTGTCTTCATTTTTGCTATTTTATCTTCACTATTTCATCACATATTTCGTATTTCGTATTTTATTCTTATAGTGTAAATCCATTTGTGTCATTCAACAGCTTTTAACCATCGCTTTTGTATTATTATAGAGGATCTTTTAGGTGATCTTTTGTATTATTATAGGTATATATGGTTATAGGTGAGGGATGTAATGTGATCTTTTAAGTATGTGAATGCGTGTGGTTTTATCTGTGTGACTTCGCCCATAAATGGTTCACCCCGTCGGCGATGATGTTAAATAAATAAATAAAATAAATAAATAACGAATTCATTAAAATGGCAAATAAGGAAGAGACTACAATTTAACAAATTTGGTTAGAACCTTACAATCTGATAAATCTCTGAGGTCAGGGTCCGCGCTAAGCAGAGCATGTTGCGCGCAGGCCTTGAACGTGCCATCCGATAGCGCCGCGCAGGCCTTGAACGTGCCATCCGATAGCGCCGCGCTGGCCTTGAACGTGCCATCCGATAGCGCCGCGCAGGCCTTGAACGTGCCATCCGATAGCGCCGCGCAGGCCTTGAACGTGCCATCCGATAGCGCCGCGCAGGCCTTGAACGTGCCATCCGATAGCGCCGCGCAGGCCTTGAACGTGCCATCCGATAGCGCCGCGCAGGCCTTGAACGTGCCATCCGATAGCGCCGCGCAGGCCTTGAACGTGCCATCCGATAGCGCCGCGCAGGCCTTGAACGTACCATCCGATAGCGCAATATCTGGTCACCGGCAGAATTTGATGAAGTTTTACATGGCCACAGTCCATACATTATAGGTAGTTGGACTCGGTCCGCTAGGCCATGTATGTTTGGAATTTATAACATTTTAAACAATTTATGCTTAAAATATAATCAATTACGAGATGTTAGCTGTTTAACCCGCGAGTTACTGGGGTATATTTCATAACGCGACTTACTGGGGTATATTTCATAACGCGACTTACTGGGGGGGGGCTATTTTTAGCCCCCCTCTGATCTCCGGAACTACTGGACCGAATGTAAAAAATCAAACGGCATTCGATAGCCCTGTGAAATTTATCGAGGAAAACATAATTTTGTTGACCTCGGGGTCACCGATAACGTCACAGGTCAGGTCAAGTACAAAATGTTTGACCGTGTCAAAAGGTCTCGATGGATGGAATTGTCGCGCAAAATTGCGATATTAAACGCATAAACTGTCGATAAGTCGGTATCATTCGTGTGTCTGACACTTCTAAGTACCTTTCTAAGCTGTTTATAACCTTGGGTCAGGTCAAGGTCATCCGAGGTCACGAGGTCAAACTGCAGATTACGGTCATTATGCGTTGTAACACATGTTTATGGGTTTTTTTCGTCTAGAACGCGAAAAATGACCTTAGAACATTGTTTGTTCCATATAAATATAAGTAAAAAGCAATAATGGAAATGCGTTTTTTATGCATAGCAATGCTGTGAGAAGTGGTCGATTTTTGTCATTTAAAGGTGATAACTCGGTCATTTTTAAAGATATCGACTTTAAATTTGGTACACATATTCACCGCATACGTCTCGATCACATATATTCCGGTTTTGGGATAATTTTGATTTTTTCTTGAAAATTTTGTAAAAACAAAAAAAAATGTATTTGGATTTCTCAAAATTTTGAATTTCGAAAAAACTCAAAAATTCGAGATAGCAGTTTGATAGCCTGGTCTATTGTTAGTAATTTGATTTATAACAATTTAGTTTATCTCAAATATCGTACCTTTGACAGCGTTTTCCGCAAACCATTATTTTGCAACAAAAACCGAAGAACATGACGTCACTATGACGTCATTCCCGGTTGACCTATCATAGCCTCATATTTTTCCGTTTGCCAACATGTGTAGAATTGATGTGAGAGAAGGTACTGCAAGTTTGGTGACGATACCAGTGTTCGTTTAGGAGTTAGTGCAAAATAACGGGAGGGGGGGCAAAAAATAGCCCCCCCCCCAGTAACTCGCGGGTTAATTAGAATCACGTTTCATTAATGGAACACTATTAATTGTTAAAAGGTACAAACATTCGCTGAATAAATAACAACTCGTGAACAAGATTCTAAGAGTTTTAAGTATGGCAAGGGCGCCGCCACCTAATCAGGCAGTTGGGTGTGGGGGGGGGGTGGCAGTGGCGGATCTACGGTTGGGCAAAATGGGCAATTTCCCCCCCCCCCCCAACGAAAAATCGGTAGGCAAACGCAAGTCCCCCCCCCCCCCCCACACACACACAAAAAAGAAGAAAAATAACGACATGAAAATCCCGAAACATCTTGAATCTGAGTAAAATGGTTATTTGTGTTTAAAAAACTCAGACAATACATACTGAAATGTTTCATGTCTAGCAGCTCTATTGTTGCAGTGAATATATTGATGTGATAAAAAATAATTTTTCGAAACTACGAAAATTTTGGAATTTTTACATGTGATCTTAGACCTCAGATCACGTGATTTTATGTGGCCATTTAAAATTCGGATTTTTTTTCTTGCCAGAGTCGATTTCGATACATTGGCCTTCGATGGTAAGAAAATTGGACATAGGTTTTGCCTCTGAATATTTATTTATATTTTTTTATTTGGAAAAATCATGATCACCTCATTTTTTGAAAAATCATTTTTGGATGATCGGTATTACACTTACAGGATTTCATAAGGTCATATATATCTACAATTCGTTTATCTTGGATTTTGTATATCAGCGACCTAAGGTCGGATCAATTTCGTGACCTCCCCATTATAAGTCTTTGGTAATAACTTAACACATAATTTTGTGCTAGAGAGCAGGGGTGTGGTTTTATAAAAATGATTGTGGGTGCCCAAATTGAAACTCCTTGTACTTGTAACTCCTCCCCTACTCCCGCTCCAGCAGCAAAACAAAATATTGACGCTTTCATGCGTTTACTTCTTGCTGTTAACTGCACAGCACGTTGGTCGACTGGAAAACGGAAACAGCCATAACTGCCTGCAGTTAACGTGAAGATTGCTTTAGTCCCAAAATATTGTAACGCACTATCGCAGAATCGCAGAACCATTGTCACACACAGAAGTAGCAAGTGTACAGTTGACTACAATGTGCAAACGGCATTGTGCCAATGTGCCATGCAGAAAATGTAACAAAGGCATTTTCCGTCTGACACTTGTTTTGGCGAACTGAAGACGAATGGTAGCAAAAATATTAAAGTGAGGTATTTACTTGTATTTTTACATTTTTAAACTATTAATCTGAGGTAAAATTGAGGACACCTTAGCGCTTACATTTTTCAAGAGCTTTCGATTTATTTTTCCCGTTTGTTCCTAGCTATCATAGTTCCCGAGATATATTGGGGGCTTCTGGAGCAATGACCTTTCCTTGGAAAAAAATACCTTGAATGACCTGAATATTGACCTGAGCAAAAAATGCCCGAAGTAACTTCGAATATCCTTGTTTAGATCTTTCGAACACTTTTTTCCGCGTCTTTCTAGCCCTTTCAGTTTACGAGTTAGTGGGGGTCATTTTGACCCCCACCACCAAGGTGAAGTTGTCTCAGGCCTCCGGGGCGCGGGTTAAAACCCGCGCCGTGCCGGGGGTGTTTAGACCCCCTCCCCCTCAGGTTTTTCAAAGATAGCGTAAAACGGCGGCGCGCAGCGCCGCCGTTATTGGCACAGCTGTTCGGGCATCAATTGCACACATTATGTTGAGAAGAAAAAAATCGGTTCTTCTCAGGTCAGATCACCAGACCAGGTCATGTGACCCCACCTCCAAAAAAAAACTTGTGGTCGTACCAGTCACAGTTTTTGGATGATCGGTTTTACACTTACAGGATTTCATAAGGTCATATATATCTACAATTAGTTTATCTTGTATTTTTTTATATCAACGACCTAAGGTCGGGTCAATTTCGTGACCTCCCTATTATAAGTCAATGGGGAAATATTCAAATGCTTCCTATTACAAGGATACGCAAGATATCAGTCTAATCATTCTGGATCATGTTATTATAGGCCATTCTTGATGATATGGCTGCCATTTTTGTTCAGTGACCTCTACAGGGTCAACCGAGGTCATCCGAGGTCATCAACAGTTGTATGTCAATAACTCTCGACATAATGAGGATAGAGAAGTGAAACCGACACCAATGTATTTGTCTCGTCGAGGCACGTCTTCTCATATGCAACATGATCTACTTCGGTCCCCAATTGACCTTGACCTGAAGCCAAATTTTTAAGTTGAACTAACCTGGTCAACACTAATATAAATCGAAGCGCCTCGACGAAACAAATACGATGGCATCTAAATTATTTCCTTGTCTTTATTACGTACAAAGGTATTAGTGAAAAACTGTTTTGTAAAAAATCGCCTTTTTGACATTGATGAGCTATGGAGCCTAAACTAAATATGAGGACACCTTATCGATTGCAAGTTACAAGAGCTTGTCATTGCTCTTCTCCGTTTGTTCCTAGCTATCATAGCTCCTGTGATATCTGGGGGTTTCTGGAGCGAAGTCTTAAAACTGGAAAAATTTGACCTTTGATGACCTCTGGTGCAGGCACGTAGCCAAGGGGAGGGCGCCCCCCCCCCCCCCCCCCCCCCCCCCCCCAGGGGCAGGGTACCCAAAATTCCCCCAGTCGAAAATCCTGGGGCAAAGGGTAGTTTTGCCCCCCCCCCCCTAACAGATTTTAGCCTGCTCAATCTGGGGGCAACATGACCCTTCCCCTCCCCAGGATTTCCATTTGAGGGGGATTTTGGGTACCCTACGCCCCGCAATCCGCCGCCCCTGCCCCTGAGCATGTCGGCAGGGCGACAAAGCAGCCAGTGCAGTCCCTGACCAGGTCGGAAGGACCTCTGAACAGGGCGAATGGGCCCCTTGACACACAAGAGGGGCTTCTTGGAAGGTCAGAGGAGTCTCTGGTGAGACCGGAAGGGTCAAAGCACGTAGAGATCCCAGATGAAGATTAAATACAAAGAGGACTTACTCCACAATACAAAAATATTAAAAGCGGAGCTTTCGGGTATATTGTAACACCCTTCGTCAGGGTACTACAATATACCCGAAAGATCTGATTGTATTTTTTCCTGTAGAGTAAGCCCTCTTTGTATTATATGTATCACCCACCCCACATCATGTCTTTTCGCTTCGCGGATCCCAGATGAGCCCCTGCACAGGTCGGAAGGGCGTAGAAAAGGTCAGAGGGGCCCCTAGACGATCTGAAGGGACCTTGGGCCTTTCAACAGTAAGCATACGGTTGTATAGGGAATAAGACTCAACATTTTCGCACCGCTCCGCGGCGCAATTTAACTACAAATTCAATTACATGCGGGTTAGGAGAAAAAAATCGGTCAGTTTCTCGGCGCATGTATGTGTTATATTGCTACTTTCCTATAATATTGGCCAAAATAGTTCACTTTAGCACTTTTTCCCCGCACTTTTAAGCGAACAATATAGCAATTTTAGAGGTCCGCACCATACGCAATGCGACGCATTGATAAGAACCATTGACCCAGGGCATAAAACTCAAAATTTTCGCGCGCAATTTGTTTAAGAGTTCCAGGTCTTGAGCTTAACAAAAATATGCCAAGTTAGTATAGCTGATTCCAAATTCGTGTCGCTGGTTCCAAAGTTGCTGTGGCAGTTCGCTAACTCCAGCTCCTAAACGTTGGTATGGTCCATGCCATACCTGCCATACTGCATTTTCCAGCCTTGTAACGTGCTTTTTCATGCGTTTTTTTTTTGGGGGGGGGGGCTTTCAACGCTTGGGAAGGGGCCCTTTCAACGCTCGGGAAGGGGCCGTTTCGAGGCGCCGCCCCTCCCTGGACGAAATCCTGGCTACGTGCCTGCTCTGGTGACCTCAATATTGGCTTTAGGAAAACAAATATTCAATACTTTCTAATGTGCTTGTTTAGAGCTTTCGAACGTCTTTCTCAGCGTCTTTCTAGCTCTTTTAGTTTTCGAGTTAGAGGGGGGTGTTTACCCCCCCCCCCCCCCCGACACGGTGAAGGTGGCGCCGAGCACCGGCACGGCGCGGGTTAACAGTTTCTTTGAAACACTTTCCAAAGCTAAGGTGGTCGGGCTTTCCCCACCTTCCCCAATGTAATGTAAGTTAGCAAATGCATGTGCATTGTACCCACTCCACAATTTCCAGTTATGGAATATAACAAGGTTTGAATGAAATAATGCTCAGTTTCTTGACAGCTTATGCCATGGCAAAAAACAACTGATCCCTGAAAGCAAAAGTGCAATCTTAACGGCTGGGAAGAGATCAATCTGATACTTGGTAAAATACCTCACTACCGTTAAATCGTGTAAATAGTGACAGCTGACGTTCAGCGAAATCCAAACCTTAAAAACATTTGAGTTATTTATTCTATGCATTTTGATCTTTAAAACATGTTATTGATTGTGGGTGCCGAAGGACTATTGTGGATGCCCATTTCAACTTTGTGGGTGCCCTGGTACCCACAAAGTTGAATTGTATACGGCATTATATGTGCCTCGTTGAGCTGCATTCAATGATGCATAGCATGACCCCAGCAGGTCACTCCGTGACCTTGAGGTTGATTTCCCAAATGACCTGGCTTGATTATACAATAGATAATTTGCTGGAATTTTCGATTTATTTGGCAAAGTTGAACTTTTTTATCTCTGGAAAACACTTTTAGCTATTTGTATAACATTCTCAGTCTGGAAATAAGAATTATAAAATTTGATGTCTTGAGGACCCACATACGCCTCTATCGGCGAAATATTGAATTATTTAATTACGTGATCTTGATCACTGAGCGAAATATGTTGTCACCATAGGCGTACACAAGGGGGGGGGGACAAACGGGGCAATTCCCCCCCCCCCCCCCTGAAGATCTGTACGTGCCCCCTTTGGTAAAAACATATTTTTTTTTAGAGAAAAATGGTGAAAATATGCCCTTTTAAAAATATAGCGGTCAAATCCGGTGAGTTTTTTTTGGGTGGGGCACTTTATGCCCCCCTTAGCAAAAATGTCCCCTCCTGGAGCGAATCCTGGGTACACTACTGGTTGTCACGTAATTCAAAAAGCGTGCACCCTCCTATTCCACCTAAGACAAATCACGAATTTGAACTGCGTACATAACGAAATCACGTGACCTGACCTGAGGTCACATGTCAAAATTTCGACACTTTCCCATTCCAGTTCTAAAACAAGATTACATTAAATTATATTTGTGGTTAATGGCTATTCTATTCTGATGATACATAGGTTTATACACAGATAACAGGAGACCTGGATTTGACACGAAATATTCGGCCTCTTATTTTAAACATAGCAGTGAACGACGGTGCTGGACTCGCCTTTTCACGAGCCGAGACATACAGGTGTATCAGCTTAACAGCTCCGTTTTAAATTTCGGCTCAAAATAAGAGCCCCAAAATTTCGTGTTAAATCCAGGTCTCTTGTTATCTGTGGTTTATATCATTCGAATTATGTATATGGGAGATATCGCCCGAAGAAAATTAAAGCTTTGGGCGACATTAAAGAGATGCCTGAGGCTATAACTATAAAACCGTTCGACGGACGGGGCTGAAATAAATTCTTACAGCGTGAATCTACGGCCCAGATGACCCCCAACGCCTAGTTCAATCGAAATAAGAGAAGTAGGTGTTATGGTTTGGTCGATCCGACGTGGGCTGCCCCGGGGCCTCTGGTCACGTGACCTTGAAGTCACAAATTTACTACAAGGCTGATGTTATATATCAGTGCAAAGTTATTACCAAAGACGTGCTGTGCTGGTGACCATTATTTTTTCCAAATACACAAATATTCATACTATATTTAGAGAAGAAAAACTATGACAATTTTTTAAACATCGAAAGCTTATGTATAGATGTCGATTCTAGCATAGACAAAATTCCGAACTTGAAATGACCACATTATAAAATCACGTGATTTGACCTGAGATCACGCGTTGAAATTCCTAAATTTTGTAATTTTCAAAAAATGATTACATCATTATCATTTATTGGTACTGATGATTCCGATGATATATAACATTATATGACTCGCATGATTTAGATGGGAGATATTCCCCGCTGCAAATTAGAGTTTTGCTTGACATTACAAAGTTGCCTGAGGCTGCAACTCGAAAACCATTTGACGGACGGGGCTGAAAAGTTCACAGCGTGAATATACAGCCCAGATAACCTCCACCACGTAGTTTTATCGAAATAAGAGATGTAGGGTGTTATTTCGAGATATTTTGGTCGATCTGTCTTGGAACGCCCCAATTGCCCCCCCCCCCCCCCTCCTCCAACGAAAAATCGGTAGGCAAATGCATGTTTTGCCCCGCCCCCAAACCGTTCCGGGAGGTTGTGATTTATCCCTCTCCCCCGCTCAACGACTTGTCGCGCGCTGACGACCCGATGCCGCCACCTCCCCCCACCCTGTCAACGAATATCTGCGCTGACTACCCGACGCCACCCCCCCCCCCCCCCCCCCCGTCAACAATTTGTCGCTGACGAAATGGAATGAAATCCCTCCCCCCCCCCCCCAACTCGAAACCTAGATCCGCCACTGCGGGGGGGGGGAGACAGAGACATTCTGAAGTCGATTCTTTCCATGCAACGCCCTAGGCCTAATGTTAAAATCTGAAAATGTTGGGGGACGTGTCCCCCTCCCCCCGTCTCCGGCGCCCATGGAATATGGTGAGAATCAAGCATAGCACAAACATAGATACGATAAGGACCGTTCACCGATCACCGATCGGATGATAAACGGTGATTTGCGACATCGCGTGGAGGCCACCTGAAGTGTTATAGATCTGCCCTCGTTGTATTATGTGTACCCTTATAAAAAGTAACTTATATTTGGCGAAATTGAATTGCTTCTTTTATTAGTAACTCATCGCCTTGCAATAACAAGACGGTAAACGATTATTTAGTCCGTTTGATACAAAAATGGCAATCCAGCCTATCCCTTATTTGTAAGCTTCGTCGAATTGATTTGTGTCGTGCCTATCCCCACGTTCATAGGCTTCTGCAGTTGCATATATAATACAAACAAACAACCAGAGGCCAAGGACAAGCACGGTGTTATTCGTAATTTCGGTCAATAAAGTATTCCCATTGAATACTGGATGTACAGTCGGTTTCGCGCTGCACGTTCGGATGATAAACGGTGTTCTTAAAAAACTGCGAAGTTTAACGGAACAAATTAACCCTATTCCTTGCGGGGGCAGATTCTGACTCTCCCGGTGGTTTTTCGCATGCTGCTCCTAAACTACTAGAGCTAGCGTCTCGAAATTTTCTGACTTTTCCAAAAAAAATAATAGCGCATGTTGTGTCAAAATTTTGAAGAAAGAAATCAGCTGAGCAGAGGCGGTGCCAGGATCCTGTTTTGGGGAGGGTGTTACGAATGCGGTTGTGTGGCGCATACTTTCTTCGTAGTTTGCGGTGCAATACATGCGTCAGAAACATTTTCAATGCAATATGCATCATACATACTGGGATTGTACATGTTTTTGGCAGAGGCGTACTCAGGTACAAAAATGGGAGGCGATACCCTCCCTCAAATTAGGTCCAACTTCAAATTAGTAAGATGATAAAAAGCATTATCGCATGGTGCCCCCACGTTGTTTTCCCGGATCTGCCTATGCGCAATATATTAAATTTAACAAATTACAGCAATAATGCACACATATGACGTTCATGTCGTCCCAAACAATCACGAACAGCACATATTTGTTATCAGAAAATCCCTCCATTTCACATTCCCTGAATACTGAATATTTGTTATTTTGGTATTTGTCTTTGGTATATTGAAGACCAGAACATTTGAAACTCAAAAACGTTTGGGGCATGAAAATCAGTTCAACCACATGCCGCAATGACCTTCAAAAAGCACCAAAAATTCCCTCATTTTTGCCCCCTGGCTCCCCATTTTTTTTAAAAAAATTAACTTCGGGCTCCTAAAAGAAAGAACTTGTCATGACGAATCGAATGGCGTTTTCCCCATCGAAATCGACCGATCGCTTCTCGAGATCTCTGGGGGGCAGAATCTGCCCCCCCTCCCGCACCTTAACGTAATTCTAGCCGCCCGCAAGCAATAGGGTTAAGAGGTGGATCTAGAGATTTCACTCTTCACTGATCTGTCTGTTATTTGTCAAAATACAAAATAATTGACGAAACTAAGTGTCTATGCTGCACGGTAAATTATTTCTTCTGAAATGACCTGAAATGACAAAATTGTTTTTTTTCTTACATTTCCATTTCGCCTGAATTTGCTGTTAATTTCCCTAGCCATAACGCCTTTTAACCGTTGTTGTTATCGGGTTTCACGAAGGCGCTGCTGCGGTACTATGTCACCCCGGCCTGTTCCAAGGTAGACCATAGACCAGCAGCCAGACCATATCAAGGTTCCAAGGTAGACCAGCAGCCAGACCATATCAAGGTATCAAGGTTCCAAGGTAGACCAGCAGACAGACCATATCAAGGTATCAAGGTTCCAAGGTAGACCAGCAGACAGACCATATCAAGGTATCAAGGTTCCAAGGCAGACTAGCAGCCATACCATATCAAGGTATCAAGGTTCCAAGGCAGACTAGCAGCCATACCATATCAAGGTATCAAGGTTCCAAGGCAGACTAGCAGCCATACCATATCAAGGTATCAAGGTTCCAAGGCAGACTAGCAGCCATACCATATCAAAGTATTATGGTTCCAAGGTAGACTAGCAGCCATACCATATCAAGGTATCAAGGTTCCAAGGTAGACTAGCAGCCATACCATATCAAGGTATCAAGGTTCCAAGGCAGACTAGCAGCCATACCATATCAAGGTATCAAGGTTCCAAGGTAGACCAGCAGCCAGACCATATCAAAGTATTATGGTTCCAAGGTAGACTAGCAGCCATACCATATCAAAGTATTATGGTTCCAAGGCAGACTAGCAGCCATACCATATCAAGGTATCAAGGTTCCAAGGTAGACTAGCAGCCATACCATATCAAAGTATTATGGTTCCAAGGTAGACTAGCAGCCATACCATATCAAGGTATCAAGGTTCCAAGGTAGACCAGCAGCCATACCATATCAAGGTATCAAGGTTCCAAGGTAGACTAGCAGCCATACCATATCAAAGTATTATGGTTCCAAGGTAGACCAGCAGCCATACCATATCAAGGTATCAAGGTTCCAAGGTAGACCAGCAGCCATACCATATCAAGGTATCAAGGTTCCAAGGTAGACTAGCAGCCATACCATATCAAGGTATCAAGGTTCCAAGGTAGACCAGCAGACAGACCATATCAAGGTATCAAGGTTCCAAGGTAGACCAGCAGACAGACCATATCATTTATAAATCCGAACCCTGGCGCAAGGAGTAGTGCATCGTTGCCAGAGTATCGCCTCGCATTTTAGCCGTATTTTTAGGCAATTTTATGTTGTCTTTATCCACATGTCGTCTCTTGTCGGCAGATACCCATCTCAGAATGGCTGCCGTTCTCATCACCTGGCTCCTGCTGGCGACAGCGGTCCACCAGAGCCTTCAGCAGACAACTGGACCCGTCTCAGTCCCCAGTGTCGGTCCGCAGACAAGTGCCATCATCTCATCTACCGATGGAATCACCCAGCACAGCATCAACCGTTCAGTTACAGATAGAACCACGCAGCATGACGCCAACTCTTCAATTACGAATACAATCACAAAGCATAATCCCAACCCTTCACTTACGGCAAGAACTCCTCCGCCAACAGCGATCCTTACATCAAAAGTCACCAACCCTGACCGTTTTCCCGTCAAAATCAGCCTGCAAGAAAACGCGTCTGCTTCCTTGCCGAAGGAAATTGATCCGTTCGAAGTCTACCTGGCTGCAATGAATCTCACGCAGAGCTCCGATATCCTCGTGGCGTTTGTGGCGGCCGTGCTTGAGGTACAAGACAGCTGCGCCGTAAGCATCGTATTTGACGAGGGATACGCGACCAAGGCGGACGACATAGCGCGATATCTATCGACAGAGCGGAGAGGCTATAGTGTGCAGGTGAGCCGCTTTGTGGTTGCTTACTGTACCCGTGGCGCTACAACATTACTATAGCAATTTGCAGGTAAATTAATATGGCATGCATTTGCATTATTGTTACTAAATACTGTACGATGATTATGTACTGTTTGATTTTCTGCTGTCTTCTCTAGACCATATAAGGCCGTTCTTGCGCTAAATGCGCCAATAAACAGTTAGTTTTTAGATTATTTGATGTAGGCATGTCCAGATTTGCGATCCGTAATGTATTATGCAAACTTGCATGTCGTTTTTGCGTTTCAGTTTTCCTCGGTGGACAGCTACGTGAACGACACACGCCACACCGCAGCGGTACAGGCGGGAGCGTGCCGACTGTTCGTGCTCCTTCTCTCCTCCACCACCTCCCTGGACCGTCTGCACACCGTCACCTACCTCGTGGGTCGCGTGTGGGATCGCCGCGGACACTACCTCCTGCTGACGCCAGCACTGCCTGGTGACGCCGCCGCCAGCGCCTCTAGCGGCGTGCTGCAGAACCTTCCCTACTTCCACATCGCGCACCCTATCGGCGCTCCGGTGCAGCGTATGGCTCTCTGGCTATATTCCGGTTTCGACTTATCTCTGCGATACGTGCACGGATGGAAACCAGACCGAGGCGCGCCACGCCTCGCCGCACCCGCGCCGAACTTCGTCGGCAGACGGCTGAAATTTGTCAGCTTCGAGCACGAGCCGAGCAACATCTACCTGGATCACAAGATCGGCGGCGAGCATGTTGGCATGGACTACTGGCTGGCGCGCGTGCTGGCCGACGTCTACAACTTCACGCTGGACATGCGTGAGCCGACCGACGGTGGCAAGTGGGGCGAGGCATTGCCGAATGGAACCTGGATCGGCCTCGTAGGCGACGTCAAGGAACGACGGGCACACTTCGGCATCGCAAACATCTTCCTCACACTCAGCCGGTGGAAGCACGTCGACTACACTCGTCCGTACGACTACGAGCGCGCCTGTTTCGCCGTGTGGAATAAGCCGCCGCTGCCGCACTGGCTGGCTGTCATACGTCCGTTCTCCTGGCCAGCCTGGCTGACGATCCTCGTCAGTTTGATGTTCAGCGTGGCTGCTCTCGTGGTGCTGGCTCGCCTTGCCGGCGGCGAGCGAGCCACGTTTACCTCGCTCCCACAAGCAGCGATGTACAACTTCAGTGTGCTCCTGGCCCGGACTAATCTGTTTGAACCACGTCGTGCGCCGAGCCGGTGTTTCGACATCGGCTGGCGCATAGCTGCGATGGTACTCGGCTTCGCATACTGCGCCAAACTGATCTCTTTCCTCTCCTTCCCCACCGAACCGGGGCCGATCAACACTCACCGCGAGCTCGCAGAGACTGGAGTCGAGGTCGGCAGCTGGGGCGGAACTCTAGGCGAACTGATGGCAGCCTCCGCCAACCCCTGGGACCGCCAGCTGGCCACGCGCTACATCCCCAACTACGACTTCGACAACGCGCTGCGCCGGGTGTTCGCGCGTGAGTACGGTTATATCGAGAACCGCAACACGCTCATCTACTATATCCAGAAGTACTACACCACCAAGGCCGGCGAGAAGCAACTTCGCATCATGGACGAGTGCTTCCAGAACTTCATGATCAGCGTCATGCTGCCCAAGTACTCGATGCTGACTGATCTGTTCAGCCGATCGATCCTGCGCGTGCGCGAGGCAGGCCTGATCCCCATCTGGTTCCGCTGGTCACTGGACGCTGTCAAGTCCGAACTGGTCGACGTGGCTCGAGCGTCCACGTCCGACTCGCAGAAGCGCAGCCTGACGCTGGAGCACATACAGGGCGTGTTCCTGCTGCTGCTGCTCGGCTGGGTGCTTAGCCTGCTGGCCTTCCTGGCCGAGATGGGCGCTTCGAGGCTGAGGAACGGCCGTACCGAGACGTCGGTGGAACCAAGACCGCTGCTGACCCCACTGACACTGTCGGCAGAGCAGAGGACGACGCCGCCGCCGCCGCCGGTCGCCCTCGTCAGGAGCGACACTGAGGCGGGCAATGTGTTGTTTAGTATTTAGTTTATTGGCACTGAGATCGGCGGGCCGTAACGTGGTTTCATTGTTAATTGTTGGAAGGTATTGTACGGGAAAATAATACTGGAAACCATCATTGTTGGTGGTAGAGCAAGACAATTTATAATGTTCCCACCTGGGAGTTCCCACCTGGAAAATGCACAAGGGAGATCCAAAGATAAGGTGTATGCAAACGTTGTTTATGCAGTTACATCTTCACGTGTGTTTACGATCACAATCACAACTTACACGTATGATGAATAAAACTAGTGTGTACTGTTAGTGAGTTATATCATGTCAAGACAATACATGTTTAACATACGTTACGTTATGCAGTCGAACAGAACCAGAGTACGAAACGGATCGGACTAATCCGCCGGATTGATAATCCGGCCCAATCCATCTGGATTTGGACCGGATCGGCTCAGAGAATTGATAATATAACGGATTCCGGATTGGACCGGATTGGATAATAGACATTTTACGCGTTTTCAACATATTAAATGGTTATGTAATTTGTATCCTAACATATACTTTGCTAGAACATTTAGAACATTCCTAGAACAGCAGCAGGACAAACTACCAATACCTCGAGGCAGGATGTAGGAAAATCAATAAGCATGAATGAAATGCATGGTTACCTACAAGATTCATAAATAAGCCACTGACAGAAGATCAAAGTATCAAAGTAATCAAGCATCAACAATGGCCTAAGCAACCCAGGTACTAATCTAGTTGAACAAAATGCATCAACAGACACATGTTAAGGACCAATGGCGGCGCCACCAGAGGCGGGGCAGAGGTGGCAGACACTGGGGTGGCATCGCCGGCACCCCTAGCATTAGGGGCAGAGGTGTCAGACACTGGGGTGGCATCGCCGGCACCCCTAGCATTAGGGGCAGAGGTGTCAGACACTAGGGTGGCATCGCCGGCACCCCTAGCATTAGGGGCAGAGGTGTCAGACACTGGGGTGGCATCGCCGGCACCCCTAGCATTAGGGGCAGAGGTGTCAGACACTAGGGTGGCATCGCCGGCACCCCTAGCATTAGGGGCAGAGGTGTCAGACACTGGGGTGGCATCGCCGGCACCCCTAGCATTAGGGGCAGAGGTGTCAGACACTGGGGTGGCATCGCCGGCACCCCTAGCATTAGGGGCAGAGGTGTCAGACACTGGGGTGGCATCGCCGGCACCCCTAGCACCCCTAGCTGGACTTCTGACCTCACCCGGTAGTGGCAGCCCGGGTTCGAATCGCTTCGGCGCTCGCTATTTGCCCCTGACTGGGATGGCCTGTGGCCGGTGGCAGCGGTCGCACTCAAGGTCAGGTGACGTCAGAGGGCGGGGCGGACCGTGTCCAGGTATGTTGGGCACGTAAAACTTTCGCTTCTAAATTCTGCCGGACGCCAGGAATTGCTTGATCGGGTGGTGGGGTCAGGGCCTGCGCAACAAGCTATGCTTAGCGCGGGTTCTGACCTCGGAAATCCATCCATTCAAAAACATTCGACTGCATTTTGTATAAAAAACACATTAGGGGCAGAGGTAACTCGAAAGACACTGGGGTGGCATCGCCGGCACCCCTAACATTCCACCGTCAAATTTGTACTGGTGCTGCTTTGCCAAATTTGTGGATTCCGGCCGCTGCGAACATATTGAACAGTTCCCTTCGTCGACCAATGTAAATTTTAGTCACGTTAGCCTATATTGCCATTCAAACTATGTCATGACCATAATATTCACCAATTTGACCGAAACTTTCGCTCTGTATCGGGTAATCTAACTTGACGTATCTAACCGAGAGCACGCCAATGCAACAGCTGTGTCCGGCACCTCTGGACGGGGCAGGGCAGGGCGGCGGCAACGGGCAGAGCAGGGCCAAGCAGGGCGGGACAGGGTTGGGCGGGACAGGACAGGACGGGACAAATGCCGGGCAGAGGCAAGGCATGGTATGACATGGCAGGATAGGGCATGGCAGGACAGGGCAGGGCAAGGCAGGGAAGAGCAAGGCAATGCAGGGCAAGGCAAGACAGAGGTGGGGCAGGGCAAGACAGATGGTGGGGCAGGGCAGGACAGACCGTAATATTTCGTAATATGTTCTGTAAGCGATAAGCGGAAAACAGCGTTGGATAACTCGAAACAAGCTCTATCGAAAGTATACCGGCCATTTTTTAGATCAAGTTAATATTGAGGTCACCAGGGATCATCGGCGATATTGAAGTTACCAAGGTCACATTTCGGCTATATATGGGTACCCTTAACAAAACCGTCTATATATCGATAAGGACAGGACAAGGACAGAGGCATAGACAGGTCGCATTAAAATTGACCTAAGGTCAATAGTTAGGTCAGCAGAAGCCATTGAATTTGAAACATTCTAAAATCGCAGAATCATTTTTTTTTAGGAATAACTTTTCACAAAAGTATGATAGAGTAAAACAGATTCCACCATTGTGTTTGTCTCGTCGAGACGCATCAAATGCAATTTGGGTAACCTAGTTAGGTCATATAAAACAAATAACCTGACCAGGTAAAGGTCAGGTAAAGGTCAGGTAAAGGTCAGGTAAAGGTCAGGTAAAGGTCAGGTAAAGGTCAGGTAAAGGTCAGGTAAAGGTCAGGTAAAGGTCAGGTAAAGGTCAGGTACAGGTCAACTCTTACATCATTTGATTTGTATCGACAAACTAAATACAACGGTGAAAATTACATTGCTCTACCTTGATTTGGTAAAGAATTATTGAAGAAAACCCATACCTGGCCCCTCAGGCCAACCGGCCTGAGGGGCCCTGAGGGTCTGCCTTAGGGGGCTCTCGGTCGACTTGAGAGGCCCTTGGTCGGCTTGAGGGGCCCTTGGTTGGCCTGAAGGGGAACTCAGTCAGCATGAGGGGACCATCGGTCGGCTCGAGTGGCTCTTGAGTCTTGTCAGGCCTGAGCGGGCCCCATGCTGGTCTTAGAGGGTCATTGTCTAGACCGGAAAGAACCCGGCGGTCTGAGAGGGGCCTCAGTTGGTTTGAGACAGTATCTTCCAGGCCTTAGAGCCTTAGGCTCCTTGTCGTTGAAATTACCTTTGGCAGGCCTAATAGGGCCCTGTGCCTGTCTGAGAGATCTGTTTACCAGTTTGAAAGGACCCTTAATCGTCCAGGGGGGGGGGGGCTTTCAGGTCTAAGAGACCCCTAAGTCCCTAAGAGAGGACCCTCCGCTTCTTTGAGAGGATTATCGGTCGACCAGAGATGACCACCGTCTGATCTGAGAGGGCCTTACGCTTGTCTAAGAGGGCCATTGTCAGACGTAAGAGGGCCCTGTGCAAGTCTGAGAAAGCTCTCGGTTATTCTGGAGAGCCCTTAACCCGCGAGTTACTGGGGTATATTTCATAACGCGACTTACTGGGGGGGGGGGGGGCTATCCCCCCCCTCTGATCTCCGGAACTACTGCACCGAATGTAAAAATTTAAACGGCATTCGATAGCCCTGGAAAATTTAACGAGGGAACATAATTTTGTTGACCTCGGGGTCACCGATGACGTCACAGGTCAGGTCAAGTACAAAATGTTTGACCGTGTCAAAAGGTCTCGATGGATGAATTGTCGCGCAAAATTGCGATATTAAACGCATAAGCTGTCGATAAATCGGTATGATGCGTGTGTCTGACACTTCTAACTACCTTTCTAAGCTGTTTATTACCTTGGGTCAGGTCAAGGTCATCCGAGGTCACGAGGTCAAACTGCAGATTACGGTCATTAGGCGTTGTAACACATGTGTATGGGTTTGTTTTTCGTCTAGAACGCGAAAAATGACTTTAGAACATTGTTTGTTCCATATAAATAGAAGTAAAAAGTAAAAATGGAAATGCGTTTTGTATGCATAGTAATGCTGTGAGACAACTGACAACAGAGTACTTATATAAATGCGTAGGTTCAAGTTTGGCGACTGCCATGGTTACGTCATACCTAGTTGAAACTAGAATAAACTAACTATGTCACCATATCAACTATTTCTGGTATGCTTTTTGGAATAGTTATCATTCTCTTCGAGAATTTCAACTATATACTATATATGGTAATCACATCGGACAATATTTGAATAGAAAACGAAATATATTTAATACAATTTTGTGTGCATTCGAATTAAAATAATATTTAAAGTTCATTGGTACATCAATTTTATTAGAAAAATACCTATAAACACCATTTTAACGATATATCACAATTAGTTAGCTGTAACAGAGTTTGCATTCAGGCCGGATATTATGAAGCACCAGACCGCCGCCAGGCCGGCCAGCCAGCGGCGGTTGCCGGCCGGCCCGCAATTTCCCGAAGTATAATGACCATTCGCACCAGGAATTAGAGATGACGTCATAGCTGCTGGGCAAGTCCATTATACCACCGGGGGAGGTTGGCACCTCCCTGAATAGGATGCTGGGCTGCGACAATAATCGAAGCGATCGCTGTGTGTGATGCGCTTAGCCTCGGTGCGCACCATTTGAAACATATAGTTTATTCTCGTTATCTCATTCTCATTCTCGGTCGTCAGGCAGAAGTGCAATTGATCTCCGTTTACATGTTGCCAGATCGGTTGGCAACAGTAGGTTATACCATGCACAGTACCTACACATAGTCGGCGTCTGTATTATACAAGCGTGAATAGTTGCATGATATTCATATACACATTCGCATGGACATTCGATGACACCATAGATCACCTCTAAAATCGTCACACAGAGAGATCTTGATGCGCTGATTCCAGAAAAACGTAATATCTTAGCGATAATTTAGCGATAATTTTTGGGGACACCATAGATCATGCTGAAAATTGTCTCGTAGATGTATTTCGACGTCCGGATTCTGAAAACATAATAGCTAAGATGCACAATGAACCGTTTTTGAGTTACACTTAATTTAACGTTTTGGCGGGAAATTTTTGGACACCATAGATCACGCTGAAAATAGCCATACAGATAGATCTTGATGCGCTGATTCCAAAAATCGTAATACATAAGATGCACAACGGACAGCTTTTGTGCATGCACATTCGCATCTAAAGATCACCATAGTTGGGGACACCATAGATCGGGCTCAAAATAACCTCTAAGATAGACCTTGATGCGCTGATTCCAAAAATCGTAATACCTAAGACGCACAATGGACAGTTTTTGTGCATGCACATTCGCATCTAAAGATCACCATAGTTGGGACACCATAGATCGGGCTCAAAATAACCTCTAAGATAGACCTTGATGCGCTGATTCCAAAAACGTAATACCTAAAACGCACAACGGACAGTTTTTGTGCATGCACATTCGCATCTAAAGATCCCTATAGTTGGGGACACCATAGATCGGGCTAAAAATAACCGCTAAGATAGACCTAGATGCGCTGATTCCAAAAATCGCAATACCTAAGACGCACAATGGATAGTTTTTGAGTTATTCCTTTTTAATGCGCTGGAATCAGCGCATCAAGGTCTATCTTAGAGTTTATTTTGAGCCCGATCTATGGTGTCCCCCAACTATGGTGATCTTTAGATGCGAATGTGCATGCACAAAAACTGTCCGTTGTGCGTCTTAGGTATTATGAGTTTTGGAATCAGCGCATCAAGATCTATATGTATGGCTATTTTCAGCGTGATCTATGGTGTCCAAAAATTTCCCGCCAAAACGTTAAATTAAGTGTAACTCAAAAACGGTTCATTGTGCATCTTAGCTATTATGTTTTGCAGAATCAGGACGTCGAAATACATCTACGAGACAATTTTCAGCATGATCTATGGTGTCCCAAAAAATTCTCGCTAAAACATTGAAATCGGTATTACTCAAAAGTTATCCGTTGTGCGTCTTAGCTATTACGTTTTTTGGAATCAGCGCATCAAGATCTATCTGTGTGACGATTTTAGAGGTGATATATGGTGTCATCGAATGTCCATGCGAATGTGTATATGAATATCATACAACTATTCACACTTGTATTATACTTATATTGCTTTGTTTATACTTGAAAACAGGCGGGCGACCAAAATAGCAAGGGTTAGACAATTATTCCCTGAATATTTCGATAATTCGTATTTATTTCGATCGCATACGTATTATTAGAAGGTAAGGCCGTTTAATTTTAATACAGAGTTGCAGGTTGTCTCCGTGGAGGTACGTGATCGGCAATACACCATGGTATGGAGATTTTCCGGTTTTCATTCGGTACATACGTAATTTTCCACCCAGAGATTCCACGAAACGAGCACGGAGCAAATCAGTTCAGTTGACACGTGCGACAACTGTGTTTATAAAGCAGAAAACGTGTTTATATTTCAACCTCGGTTTTATATTATCTGTCGAGGCCAGAGGGTGGCGGCCCGCGCAGCCGGATATGACGCGGGCCGTCGCGCCTGGCCGCCATGTTGGATCGCCGAACCGAACGCGGATTAACACAGCGGGGCTGTTGGGGGTTGTAATCCCGGACCAGTATCTCGGCAACCACGAGTCGCACGGACATGGGACAAACACAGATGTGTAGATCAATGATCGGCCCGGAGTATGCACTATGCCGATAAAATAAATACAAAATTTATAAAAATTATACAGTTGTAAAGCACAATCAAATCCGTCCAATATCCACCCAACATGTATTCATATTTACAAGCATGAAGCTTATAATGACAGGTTTAATAAAACGCGTCCGACCCCTCCATTCATACTCCTCGCCACTCTTCGCCCGGCCCGGCGTTCCAGCGTGGCGGCCGGCCGCGACCGCTCTCAGGCACACTTGTCCCTTCCAGTTGTTATAGAGTGCAGTGGTCGTGGCGCGCCAATAGAAGTTAATAGCAATTTTGAAGGAAATGTGTTTTTTCACGCACTACACTTGAACACCCCACCATGCACAGTACACACGATATCCTACATGACAGGGTATGCAGGAGACTGTGACGTCACTGTGACGTCACATCCAAGTGAATTCGACCAATCAAATAAATTGGTGTGATGGCCGCTATACTTCGGGAATTTTCGGCCGGCCCCGCGGCGGTGCAGTCTCTGGCAAAGCGTCGCAGCGGTTCTCACCAACTTGCGGCCGGCGCGGCGGCGGCGGTGTACAGCCCCTGGCAGCGGACCCCCGCTCCGGCGCGCCGTGTGGGCGGAACATGCCTCCACTCGACCGAGAATTGTGAACGATTGGAGTGTTTCAGGTAAAATCGGGGGCCATTCCAGGAATTTTGAAGAAACAAGCTTCCTATTGAGCATAAATACTTGTATTCATCTCTCTTAGATAACAAATTAAAGGGGGTAACTACCAAGCCTCTTTGCATTGCCTTAACACTGGAGCGGGATTCGTCAAGGTGTTAAAGGGATTATACGGGTTTTTCCCAGAATAATTGAGTTACATAGTAAATTAAATAAAAAATTAATACGCCACCACCAAATTATCAACGCTAAAGGCCAGAGAAAAGAAAACCACAAAAACACAAAACCTCAACGAACAGTGTGTGGTAATACAAAGTCCCGTCAGTTTTGAATTGCATAATAATTTTGTGATCCAGTGTAGGACTTGCAGATAATTCAAAACTCTCAAATTGATCTTAAGATAAAAGTGGTGGACAGTAGTGCCGATCAAGTACTCGTTATCTGATACTAGTCTCGAAAAACGCCCAAGTTTTAACGCTGATAATTGCTGAAATAATGGACTAAATGAGCATTGAGATCCCTGTTATATGTCTTAAATTTGTTTAAAGCTCATACAACTGCAAAAGAGTGCATTTACTTTCAGGACGGAAACCCGTATAATCCCTTTAAGCCCAGGCTATACTATGCGTGATAGTACGCAAAGTACGCACTGTTTTTGCAAGTTTGTGTCTTTTGCGTAGTCTAAAAATGTTCAGCTGATAGAAAATGCATTGACTGAGCTACACTGGAACAGTACGCAAAGTCCGCATGAAATATCACGCAAACTTGCAAAAGACGCAAGTACGCAAGTACGCAAGTACGCAAGTACGCAAAAAAGTTAAAAGTTTTAAACTTTTGTCCGGTTTTTGCAAGATTGCGTAGTCTGAAACAGTTGGTGGCGCATCGCCGGCAATCTGTATTATCAATAACTCTTGGTAGAATATAGATAGAGACGTGCTAATGGCACCAATGTGTTTGTCTCGTCCAGATGCATCGCCCCAAATGCAACATGACCTGGGTCACCAAATGACATTGACCTGAGGTCAAATTTTGAAGTTGACCTAACCAGGACACCATTAATATTTGTCGAAGCGCATTGACGAGACAAACACGATGGTGTCACAATTATTGCTCTATGTTCAACCGACACAAAGTTATTCACCATGTTTTGTTAAAGAACATGTCATCGTAACCTTTGGAGCCTAAACTATTGAATGTGAGTGAGACGTGAGCCCACGTGAAATCCCTGACTAATTTTAAAGGGACACTCCCACCTTAACATTAGTTTTGAGTTGAGATAGCCATGTTGTTGGATTTGCATTGAAATTAAGTAGGGTAGCAGATAAAACAACCACATAGGTCTAATCAAAAAGAAATGCGAGCTTGATCTTGACAATTGTAACGAATAAACCCCACGTGTATTTGAATAGGGGTCTAAAGCCGATGACGTCACCTGTCTTTACCAAATGGTGATGATAGTTGACTTGTTTTAAGGTTAGACTTGGAGATATATGCGTGTTTCAATGTTGTTTTTTTCTATTTTTTCTATTTTTTCTATATTTTTTTCTCTCTAGTATTTCTCTATTACAAATGGTTTGGTAATTGGTTTGTTTTGTATTCAAAGCGCCAGAATTGTCTCGAAATAATTGTGCCATATTTTGGCAGCGTAAAGGATTTCTGTATAGCTCTCTAGAGCCCAATATTACGTCATCAACCCAAATATTAAAACTTAACTTCTCATGAAATTGAGCACTGTTTGCGAGAAACAAATGTCATAATCGTGTTCGGCAGCAATTATTTCATATTTTGCACGGCAAGCGGAGTACATTTTACAACTTTTGGGAAGGTGGGAGTGTCCCTTTAAGCTTGATTACTCAAGCACTGATGCGTATTCATCAAAAGGATCAGTCTCATTGCCATTTCAACACTATACTACGCAAATCCCGGACGGTGTCAAAAAACGGTACGCAAAAGACTTGCAAAAACCGTGCGTACTTTCCGGAACGATCACGCATAGTGGTAGAGCCCTTCACGAAATGGGAATCGCCATGGAACCCATGGAACGGGATGGACATGGATGGGAATGGGGCCATTTTGGAAAATGTAACGGGTTGGAAGTTGGAACGGGTTTGGAACAGACCATATATTTTTGTCAGCACCACAAAAAAAGTGAAATATGTTGAAACGGGTGGGAATGGGAGCCCCATCAATTATGAATTCGGATTGGAACGGGTTTGGGTCTGGCTGAATGGGCTGGAACGGGATGGGGGGCTGAAAAAGTGTCCCATGAAGGGCTCTACATAGTGGAGCCTGGGCTTTAGCCGAAAAGGGCTCGCACTATCAGCTGGAGTTTTCGCAGCAGTTGGCCGCCAGGGACTGCTAGTGAGCCAGGGTGTGATGACGTCGCAAGCAAATAGTACCAGTTAAAGGGATTATACGGGTTTCCGTCCTGAAAGTAAATGCACTCCTTTGCAGTTCTATGAGCTTTAAACACGTTTAAGACATATAACAGGGACCGCAATGCTCATTTAGTCCATTATTTCAGAAATTATCAGCGTTAAACTTGGACGTTTTTCGAGACTAGTATCAGATAACAAGTACTTGATCGGCACTACTGTCCACCACTTTATCTTAAGATCAATTTTAGAGTTTTGAATTATCTGCAAGTCCTACACTGGATAACAAAATTATTATGCAATTCAAAACTGACGGGACTTTGTATTACTACACACTGTTCGTTTGAGGATGTGTGTTTTTTTGGTTTTCTTTTCTCTGGCCTTTAGCGTTGAGAATTTGGTGGTGGCGTATTATTTTTTTGGCATGAAAATTCATGAAAACTATAGAATTTTATGGGAAAACTAGGTAACTGCTGCTGTCGTTGGAACAAAACAGGTTTATTTTCTTTCAAATATTGCTTATTTTACCGGAAATATGCCATACGTGGGGTATTTTTATAAGCATAAAAGAGATGACTGGCTCTGCCTCAGCCGGTCCTGCAGAAAATACGCGGTGGCATCACCGCGCACTTTGGAATGTCCTTACGTGCAGAAGAGGTCGTTTCCAGAAAAATGTGGCTACCGTGGGACTTCTACCACCTTTATAAGTACGTTTTACTATGTAACTCAATTATTCTGGGAAAACTCGTATAATCCTTTAACGCTAATTAGTCACAGCATCAAAGAACGAAAGTACTGTCATCTGTGGCACTTTTACCACGTTGGCTGCGGCCTGCGCCCTCTACAGCGTAAATACTGAAATAAAGAATACTGAAATAAAGTGTGTGTGTGTGTGTGTGTGTGTGTGTGTGTGTGTGTGTGTGTGTGTGTGTGTGTGTGTGTGTGTGTGTGTGTGTGTGTGTGTGTGTGTGTGTG